>JAPMOR010039821.1:889908-904113 GCA_026543865.1 Argiope aurantia
TATAGATATAGATTTATTCTTGGCACAGGGAATGCACAATGAAAAGGAATTTGTAATATTTCTTTCAAAACCAGCTGTCTCCCCAAAACTTTCTTGCATACTCTCTAATAAAGGTCTTGGTGAATAATCCCTAGCTTGTGGTGAATAATAGCCGAAAATCGAATTCGTGTTTTGGATGCGTTTTTCCCAACCGACTGAAACAAAAATTTGTCACAAACTACAGTGGTACATAGTATATTAAATCTGATATATTTATTGCACTATGTCTTTGAGTTATCATGTTTATATGTCTCTGAAAGTACAGACCGACGGATGGCCACTCCCTTGTGGTATTCGGCTCAAAATTTAAAAGTTATATAGTCTATAGATGTTAATTCTGTGTATCGAACTTTATCTATCTGGCTTTCTTTGTTTGTAGTTATAATCTATACAAACTGTGTTCTAGTTTTGTCGTTATTGTATTAAATTCTATTCGAACAACCGAACAGACAGACTTCCTCCGACCGGACTTTGCTCAAAATTTGATAGAAATCTACAAATTTGGTATAAAGACCCTATACCAAATTTCAACCGTCTAGATCAAAACGTTTTTCAGTTATCTTTGCCTCCGACATACAGGCAGACAGACGGACATTGTATAAAAATATGTTTTTCCGACTCAGAGAGGTCTAAAACGTGGAGATTCGTCAAAATCTCGAATTCGAATTTCTTGACAATTACTATACCTTCTCTATATTACGCATACGATTAAAGTAAAAAGGCAGCAGAGGGAGGTATGGAACTATGGATGATATATCTAGAGCATTCATATGAGACAAAAAAAAATGAGAAAATCGGGCCAGTAGTTGTGATTGGAGAGATTTTTTCTATCTTTTTTGCTATTTTAAATATAATAATAGATAACGTATAATAATAATAGATAAAGTATTCTTACTATTTTAAATGTATATGAAGAGTCGTGACTGTATTTTAAATAGCATTCTTTTGATGATGAATTATTTATATGCATGGATTATGTACATACAAACACACACACACCCACACACATGTATATACAGGGTGCGGCAGAAAAACCCGAACAAACAATTTTTAATATAACTTGATTAAAAATAAATAAATTAACAAAATATAACAAAAAAATAAGAGTAGACATTTACTAATTAATAAACTTAATTTGTTTCAAAGTGGCCGTATTTTGCAGTGATGCAGAGGCGCAAACGCTTATTGAAATTCTCAGTAATTTCACTTCAATTTATGTCATTCCCGGCTTTAAAGAGTCCAAACTTTTGCACGTTTTAGTGCAAGCACGTTTTAGTCCAAAATGTGTTCTACTCTGCAGTTATGGGATTGAGATTCGGCGAGTACAGTGCATGCTTTTCAGATGATATCACATTCGGAAAATACGCCTTGTGCCACTCTTCTGTCGTTTTGGGCTTGTGACCTGGTGCGGAGTCTTGTAGAAACTCCCACTTTTCATTGCAGAAATGCGTTATGGCCCACGGAAATTCAATAACTTCAAGAATGTTCCGCTGGTAGACTTTTTGATTTATTTTAACGCCCTCATCCACAAAACCCAGAGATGTTTTGCCGCTTGCACAAATTCCGCCCAAGACCATGACCGATTTTGGATTTTTGCGATGTCCAACTCGTCGATGTTCAGCTAAAGTGCTTGGAAATCTACAGACTATATGCTATAGTTCTAAGAGTTAAGAGCTTTTAGACAGTAAAGAGTTTCTCATCAATGAAAAGGAATCTCTCACAGCGCTGACTTGCGGCATGTTTCAAAATTTTTCGATGTCTTTGGAGCCGCACGAATTTGTTTTCTTCAGTGAGAAGCTGAAATTTTTGAAACTTACAAGGCTTCAGTCCAAGCTCTGTTTTTGCCATTCGTTGCACTGACCAGTCTCTTATTCCCAGTTCAAGAGCGATCTTTCTTATGGAAATCATCGAATTTTGTTGAACTCGCTTTTTGATAACCTTACGGCTACTGAAAGTGTTCACTTCCTGGACTTTGACCATCATTACCGAGCTCTTCGAAACAATAGATTGCATCAGACACTATTTGCCGAGGCACATTAAGCAAACGAACGACTCCATACTGTCGTTTTCCTTGCTTAAACAAGCATATCTTTTGCATGGCATTATAAAAAAGCCAAAGAAAAAAACAATACGCAAACTCAAAGATACATTATAAAATATGTTATAATTGAAGTGGCAGATAAAAAAAAGGAACAAAATTAAAAAAGAAATTGATTAATTTCTATTCTACGATGTAATAACTTTGTCCGAATTTTTTTGCCACACCTTGTATGTATTTCATACTAAACTTCATACAATAAGATTATAATTTCATAAATTTCAAACTTTATCTCTGAAGGAAGTGCAAGAAACAAGATATGTATTTGTTTCAATATGAAAATTCTTGAAACAATCATAAAGTTCACGTCGCGAAATTAATGAAACAAATTCATGTCTCGCAGTGCCACATTCGCATCCGCTTTCATTTAAAATTATTACACCGAAAAGATTGCGAAATAGTTTGGAGAAATGGGTGGGGGAGAAAAGTCAAACATTCATTTAAAATCAGTTACAAAAGTATTGTTTTCTCGGGACTCCTGGCGACGCACAAGTTTTGTTATTTAACTCGAGAGAAAAGATTTTCATCGCTAATGGAACTTCTATCATTTTTGTCGAAATTAAAAGTACACTTACATTGAGGCTAAAACTTTGAAAGTTCGCTTCGAAATTTCCATATCCACAATTTCCACCTTGTTAGTTTGAAAGATTGTGATCGCAAGATGTTACTAGTGTTACGAACAAGGATTCATGAGAGGGAATTTAATATTTATAATTTTCAAACTTATAAATAATCATTTTAACCTTAGAATACATAACTTTTTTTAACAAAAGAATTAAATTTACTTTGAATAATTAAATATAATTAGGGAAAACGACATGCAATTAAAGGAAAATATTTACCGAAATTTTTAATTATTTTTTCGTAAAATTGAAAAAAAGAAATAGAAATGTGCCAAATGGCTACATTATGAATTAATCTATATCCCATTGACACAAATCACATTATAATAATTCCACAGTAAAAATAAAAGTCCCTTTCAATCAATTTATTTTTTACGATGCAAAAAAGAAAAATATTTTGAAAGTATTTTTAATGGCAGAATTATTCGTACAACAGCCACCATGGTAATTTTTTCCACGTTTCCAGTTTAAATATAATTAATCTATTCCAGTTTAAATTTATTGCCATATATCGGTCTTTTCTATAAATGTTTATAGAAATTTTTTTTAAAGAATTTCTAAACATTCATTATTGTCCACTAGAGAAGCCATGTGCAACATATAAATGGAAATAAAAACGTGATGCAAAATGGCTACACGATGCATTTCAGGGTTAAAAAACATGCTTGTGGTATTTAAGTATGGATAAAATATTTATGCATTTTTATTCTTATGTAAATTTTTTAATTCTCAAAGAAAGGAAATATTTATTAATCTTTTCTTTCTTAACATTTTGAATGGTTTATTTGAATTTAGTTAAGTTATTTATTCAAAACTCATACGCTCAGTAGATTTGAGAGAAATTAAGCATATACTGCAACAGACCTAGAAAGCTGAAAGACTTAACGAAGAAAGTAAATGCATCTATCATGAATTTTATTTTAGATTTAGAAAAACGTTTGTTTAATTAGAAAAAAAAATATAAAACGTTATTAGCATTAATAGGATTATTTTTAATGTCTCATACATAATAGGCAAAATAATAGTCTAACAATTAAATAAGGATAGTTTATTGAAAGAATTAGCTAGATAGATAGATAGATTAGACAGTTTATTTAAAGAAGGCATGAAAGTTACAATATAAATTACTCTATCTATTATTATAAAAATTAACAAACTGAGAGCATGTATTTAATTATCAGAATTTTTAGGAAAATGAAAGAATTAACTTTCCTTACCCCACCTCTAAGATCATATTTATTATCGATATTTATTAATTTTCCGGATATATTAAGAAATTTGTTCAATTATTCGTTCGGAATGAATATACAAAGAAAAAAATACAATAAATATAAAAAAAAATATATCGTTCGTACCTTTTTTCTTAAAGAATTAAATTTGAATAA
Source organism: Argiope aurantia (assembly GCA_026543865.1). Lineage (NCBI taxonomy): Eukaryota > Metazoa > Arthropoda > Arachnida > Araneae > Araneidae > Argiope > Argiope aurantia. Next base: position 894,054 of record JAPMOR010039821.1, read on the forward strand.
TTAAATTTTAAAAATAATTTCCATGTTTTAAACAACCGAAGCTCAATATTTTATTTCGTAATCATAATATTATATATTTTGATAAAACTAATTTTAAAATAAACACGACAAAGTATCAAAGAAAGATTACAATTATACATAATCAAATTCGTTATAATTTTAAAGAATGTATTATTGTAATTTTATTTGTTGGAAATTTCAGCATTTTTTCCCCATACTTCTTCCATAAAACGGAAATTTATTATATTTTAAACAGAAATCAATCAATTTTATCAACAAAAAATTATTTGCACTTTTTAAAAATATATTAATACACTCTTTGGATATATTGAACAATTATGTATGAGCTATTTTTTAAAGAATAGTATAATTGCTTTTAAATACGAAGAAAAATGAAAACAGATACCATATTTTCCATTCGATTATTATAAAATTCTAGTAAATGTGAAGCAATTATTGAAATTTTTGGAAGCAAATGATATTTCGAAAAATTTCAATTTCTTTATAAACAAATATACAACAAATTATTTTCTCATTTCTACTCACATAAGAAGACTGTAATGAGCGAGTAATAGAAATATTGTTTCGATAATTACTTGAAAGCTGAAAGTGGGTGAAACCGGTAATGTTCTAAGCGAATAATTATTCGCAGACTTATCGGTTCAAGAATGCTCAACATCTACTTTTATGAGTTGAAAGTTATCGATAAGGAATTCGTTTGCCTCCGGATTTTTGGATACAAAAGCGAAAAATCTTTTTACGACCTAAAGATGTCGATTTAGATAAATTTCTACTCTTTATTATTAAATTCATACAGAGAAGAGTTCATGGATATTATCGAAAGTTCGTGGCAGGAAGTTTTGACAAGAGTGCGGTTGTTCGTAACCGTTAACTATATCGTGGAACGCCCAAAGCGGGAAAAGATAAAAATCGTTTGGCAGTTAAAACTTTTCCGTAGAGCTCGCAGTGTAATACTTTTAAGCTTCTTTGGTTTGGCGGTAATGTCAACGCGGAAGTGGAATTCGCTTATCACAAGTGTGTGGTTTTGACTGAAAATGGTTGATAAGGTAGAACTCGATCAATAGAGATCATAGTGCACATTTTAAAGTAAAGTTCTTCCAATATTTTCTGTAGCAATATTAATGATATGAAAGTGTATATTGAAAAGTGTTTGTTAATCATTTCAATGATAGAGTTAAATTTTGAAATATTTTTAAGATGCATATAATTTTTTAAAATTAAAAATTATGATAATCTTAAGATAAATATAAGCCATTGTATCTATGTATATTCCGTATCTTGTCCTAAATACTTGAGCCAAATTTATCCAATTTTTGCACAATTGTTATTTACAATAAAAATACTGCAACTATTTTATGGTTAATTAAATATTCAATTAATTAAATATTAACCAAAATTTTCATATTTTTCCGCCATTAGAGCAAATTATGTCATGAGAATTATTTTTATATTATATTAAAATTCCATATTTTACTTTTCAGTAATACCAGTTTGACTCTAGTGCAATTTTCCTTCATTTTTATTAATTTTTCAAAATTTAATGATTAGTTGAATAGACGCAGAAAATTTTGAAATACGGAGATTTATAGATATTGAACCATTAAGCAATGGTGAGACTTCAATTTATTCTACCTTTATTTTCGATATTTTAATTTTATTTTTTAAATATTTTTGACAAAAATTTCTATTGGTTCTATAGGAGAATTTGTACAATATTTGTAATAATATTCTCTATTGTTAAAGAACAAGAATACATGCGACGAACTATTGCTAATAGAACTCATACTAACAGAATTCTGAAAAAACACTTAAAGAAAAGCTTAAAAGAAGACATTATCAATATATATTAGTAACAATAATTTGCTTTATTGTTGTAGCAAAAATGGTTGCCGGTCGGTTTAATAATCGAAAGTTTCAATTGATGTAATTTTTAAATCAAAATTCTTTTCAGATGATAAAAACATTTCACGTATTAAAGAAAATCATTCAAAGATTATGGTAATATGCAAAATTACTTTCATATTTTACGTTACAAATAATGGACATGAAAGTATTTTAATCTTGGGAAGCTTCTGTTATATCAGTTAATTGTAAAATAAAATGGATATCATTGATCAAGCTACAATCTGAGTCAAAAACGCTAATTGTCAGTAAATTTTATTTGCTGTCATATTATCTGTCAAAATATTTCATTAACTATTTTCAATTTACAATGAGGATTAAATCGGAATACACAGCCATATGATTTAGAAAAATATAATGATAAGTGAGATTTTTAATTGAAATCGACCATATCTAGAATTGTAAATTATATTCCTAGGTGTAGACAATTCTGTACGTTTGGCCTTACACATTTATAAATGGTGTCACAAAATTATCGCAAGAGCTGAATTTTCCACCATTCGTGCAGTGAAGTGTTGGCAACCCAATTAAAAAACCATTTGACAACTGATAGTTTAGGGATAGTAAAAATGGAGCGTTACACAATAGAACAAAGTGTTTTCATAATTGAACAATACTTCAAAAATAATAAAAGTCTGGCAGCCACAGTTCGAAAATTTGAGAATTGGCCTCCTAGATTATGTGATTTAACACTATTGGCTTTATTTTTATGGGGTTATTTGAAGTTAAAATTCTATGCCAACAAGTCCACAAGCATCCGTGCATTGTAGGAGAAAACTCAACGCTGCATTCAACCACCTTTATGTAAAAGAGTCATGGAAAATTTCGGCAAAAGAGTGCGTATGTGCTTGCAAAGAAGTGAAGATATTTGCCCTACGTGTTATTCCGTATAACTCTTTCCTTTGTTCCGATTCAATAAAATTATAACAAATTAAAGGGAAAACTTGTTTTTTTAAAATTTAATTTAAATCTTGCGTTAACACGTTGTTCTATCGCGTAACGCTCCATTTTTATTAATCCTAAGCTATCATCTGTCAAATGGTTTATTTAATAGAGTTGCCAATACTTTACTTCACGAATTGTGGCAAATTCAAATCTTGCGTTAATTTTGGGACACCTTCAAATTCTCATTCACAACTTACAGACGAGAGATAGAATTCTGCGATATTCTATTAAACATCAAAATGAAAAAACACTTAAAAATCTTCCTAAATGTGATTATTTTCTCTCACCTGAGCAGTTAGGTATATCATCCATATCAAATCTCGTACGAAACCTCACCCTCGATCTTAATTGGACAACCCTAAATAGTTCGAGACTCTTCCAAGTGGTCTTATGCGAATTTTGCTATTCAATCCCTGGAACCTGAAGATAACGGGGTTGGGGGGGGGGTCTTAAAATTACCATGACAATGGATGGAAGTGCCTTTCTCGTTGGAGAGCAAATCAACGTTCCTCGTGATGCGCGGTACGAAACGCACGTTCGGAATCGCATCGTGATGCTTTTGAAATGGAGGCAGCCAGAGAGAGCGAATCCTGATTATTAGCTTAGTTACTGAAAACAGGAGCGTTTATGTGGATACAGAATGCCGCCCGGATTTGCCGGATGGCATGAACAGGATAGAGCGAAAGTGGAGTAACAACCGGTTGGGATTGGTGGATGGCACTGAATTATGTTTGAAATGCTGAAGTAAGATCTGAAGTTTTGGTCATGAAAGAAGGCTCTTATAATTTTTTTTTTGTTTTACTTATGAAATGGTGTTTCTAAAATGTAAGTACGCAGATTAACTAAAAATTGATTGCCCTTTTAATTACCAAGAATAAAGAAAAGGACATCGAAAAATCAGAGTACAAAAACATGTCATTGGGTTTTTACTTTCTTTTATACGAGGTATGGAGAAAGTATTGTAATCGTCAAAAAATTTGAACTCGACAATTTGATAAATCTCCGTGTTTTAACCATCCCTAGGTTGGGGGAAAAATTGGAGCTATGTCTGTCTGTCTGTTTATGAACATGATAACTCAAAAACGCTTTCAACTAGACGAATTACATTTGGTATATGATATTAAGACCAAATTTATATGGACTTCTGTCAAATTGTGAACGAAATCCATTCGTTGGAAGTCTGTCTGGTTGTGTATGGTTGGTACAGGTGAAGTATATAACTACACAAAACAAAGAGTTAAATAAATAAAATTTGGTAAATACGGGTAGATAAATTATGGTTAGTATAAGTGTAGCCTCTATAATATCGATTCTTATCAAATTTTCAACCAGCTCTATCAACCAATTAACAGAATCCTGATAGTCTGTACTGTTGCATGGGTGTAAACTCAATAATTCATAAATTCAATGATTGAAATAATTGAAATTCGGCGTGTTATGCTATGATTGAAATCATAAGTGTGAAATTTTGGTGTCAATCGATCATCAAAAAGGCGTCCAAAATGCCTATTAGCAGGATAGATTCAGTAAAAATGCTGGATTCATGCCAAAAGATCGATATTTCTTAGTTTTCGTTCACCAATGCCATATAAGAAATTAAAGACTTTACCTAATATTCACAATTTCATGAGGAGGGGATAAATATTTACTGAAGAGTATGCGCTAAAGTTTCGAAGAGACCATCCCCACTGGTTTGTTACAGTATTTGTGTTTGTGTGTTTGGGGATACATCTCAAGCTTCTATATTCTTTAATTTATAACACCTTGATTTCATTTACTAGACAGTTGTACATTAAATCATATCTTTCGCTACGTTTTTCAGTATGATTATGTTGATAATATTTTGATTTCCTCTTTTCGCACTCGGATATTAATGCATAAAGTATTTTAAACATTGGTTCCACATAAAAATGGGATATGTTCTAAAGGAACATCATCAGTTTGTCCACTTACGGTATTTCAAACTAATTAAATTTAAGGTAAATATTAAATTAAAAATATGTATATAAGAAAACGAAATCAATGAAATCCATAATTATGGCTTCAGTGCTGATCAGAGATGTATGAAAATAACTTTGTTTTTAATTTTAGTAGCACCTATTATCAGCACTTTAATGTAAATTCAATTAGAAATGATCGCAAATCTCAATTGGAAAATAAATTATCATAGTTTGGCCATTCAACTAAAACTATTGAGAACAATTTGAATTATGTTCGATGCACTGTTTAATGTTGTTGCCAAGAATGAAAAAAAAGTGCAGAACTGTATATTTCAGTTAATAATTTTAATAGCAAAAAAAAAAATTCCAAATTTTAACGGCATTACAATACATGTATATATATATTTCCAAAAGAATTATAATCAAACATGCTTGTATAGGATTTAAAATTAGTCTGAAAAAAATACGTTTCATTAAATTGTAAGAAACTTTAGCATATCTTTTTATAGAGAAAAAAATAAGATATTCTTCTTCATTTCTTCTTTGATGTATCATTTTGGGAATTATAAGATAAAAATATATTAAAAATCTCAAAGACTCAGATTCTTTAAAGTTTTCAAATGCGAATATTAGATGTTTAACGTTGCGAGATTTTTGGATATATACAACCCTTGAGATAAGGCCAATTTGAAGCAGCGTGACAAAACCTTTTATTATTGGTGATTGCAAAATTAGAGCCATGAAAAGAAAGGTGGCAATTTCTACCATTACAATCGTAAAGGTTCAACTGAAAATTTAACAGAACGTACCAAATGAGAAGGTAAATTTTTAGTAATCATACGCTGTTATTATAAAGTTTATCATTTTGAGCATATTTATTATATATTTTTTTTAAATATCAACAAGAACCTGTAATCACACTAAATTTCGATTAACAGAATCAATAAATGGGAACTTATATTCGTATTTTATCCATATAACCTCCCAATATCATGAAAAGGAAGATGGCAACTTCTGTCAGTGAACCGTAAGGATTCAACTGAAAATTTAAAAGGATATACCAAATGAAAAGGTAAATGTTTAGCAGTCATACGCTGTTATTATAAAGCATATTTATTAAATATTTTTTAAATCAACAAGAATCTGTAATTACACTAAGTTTTGATTAACAAAATCAAAGAATGGGAATCAATCAATCAATCAAAGAATGGGAAACAAAATCAAAGAATTATATTTGCATTTTATCCATATAACCTCCAATATCAAATTATCCTGATAAAGTTTTCTCTTTACACAGTTCTCTAGCTTCTTAATTGGAAAGATTTTCTGATATATTTACGTAATTAAATTATATTCTTAAAGATCAAAAGAAGTAAATTATTCGACCTCTTTATATAAATTATATTTACGCATAAAAAATTTTAATTTTAAAAATGAATTCTTCAACCCAACATAAGGTTAAAAAAATAATAAATGCTTGTGTAAATTAGGTACGTTGAAAAGGGGGAGGGGGATACAAAAACTCGATCACGAATGGGGTGCACCACGTCACAACTATGAGGGTGAGGAGAGAATATTAGAGATTTTTTTTTTCTTGTTAGTAGATTTTTTGTTAAGGGTAGGATATTTTGCTAGGGTAGTAGTTTTTTTTTAAATTTTTTTTTATTAAAGGTAGGCTGTATTATTAGGTCATGTTATTACTTTGCCTCAGGGCCTTCTATTCTCGACGATACTATGTATACTTAGGATGCAGAGGCTTAAAAGTAAATATACGTTCCAGATTCGAAACCCTATTTCATTAAAAATTTATTGTGTATGTGGATCTGGAACATGCTAAATCTAACAATTTAGACCAAACAGCAATAGGAAAAAAGAGTTTCAGCCATTTTATTTTATCAATGCATTTTCAAAATTTGCTTCATAATTTGTCAACGATAACACAATTATTTCGTCATAAAATCTAAGAAAGAAAGGGGTTCACATGACTTCCAAAAATCGGAACTCGCGTACTTCTAACAAAACGTCCTATGCCCTAATACAGAAAAAGAATGCTTCATCAAAACAGGAATATGAAATTTGAAACATATTATCTATATATTTCAACTTAAGAGTAAAACAAAATAACCCCAACTTCTGCTTAAATTTTGTCATATTCATATGAAGGCTCATTACCTCTAGATACCTTATCAGTGATCTCTGTCTAGCATCATGCCTTTCTTCCATTTTTCAGAGAAATCTAAAGAATATTGTACAATTTACTAAAAAGAAAACCCACAACAGAGCTTCCCAGCTCCCTTAAGAGGCCTCGGTGGCTTAGTGATAAGGCCATGAAGCGGAGGGTTTCAGGTTCGAGACCCAATTCCACCGGAGGAATATCATGAAAGCGGGCTTGGTGCATTTTAAATCTGACGGGGTCAAACGTCCTCCTGCTGCTGTGCTGCGGAATTTAGGAGAGGATTTGCCCGCTCAAGTGTCCTCCTCGCCATTTGAACGCGGTTCAAAAGTAAGTGGTCCGTCCAAAAATAGTCATAGTTTTGGTTTAAAATGTAACGCTAATATAAATTAACTCAACAAAACTGAATCCAGTACCAGCCATTGACATAACCAATATTTATATTTTTATAAAAAATCATGACCCTTAGATATATTATCAAATGTTGCTTGTCTCCACCCCGGCCATCTTTATTTTCCAGAGAAATATTAAAAACATTCCTCCATTGCACATTTTCTATAGGAAAAAAAAGTGTATTAATATCTTCCAATCCCAACCACTGTCTCGATTTCTCCAATTTCATATACAAAGTTTATGACTCCTAAGTATGTCCTTTATGGTTTCTTGTCCTCTTTCCTCTTTTTAAGAGATATAGCAAAATAAAACTTGGCCACCGCTCTAGCTTCAACAATTGGACCGATTTCATCCATTTTATTCTCCCCACATTACGTATATAATTAACCAATCAAAACGATCCCTATATTATAGTGTAAATATAATTTAAATTGAATTTTTATTTGGTGCTTTAAGATGCAATTCATCAACATTGGCTGACATTATTTTGAATATTTTTGGCAAACAGCTAGTCTTTGAAGGCTGACGCACATATTTGGCATCTGAGAGCAAAAAGCAAATCTTCTCATTGAAGAAACGCCACCACCAAAATACCTGCTGCAGTGACTGGTATCTGCCAAAATACCTGAAAGCCAAGCATTTGCCTCTCAGTTCATGAAAGTAACTCGTGGGTGATCCATCTTAATCCTACCGTGACTTACACCAGTGTTGCCATCTTTCAGCGCGAATTCGTAACTCTTTTAAATAGATAGTGATTTAGCGCGGGAGGCTTTAAAAATGTTCAAATTTTCCGCATCGCTTCTTGTTTTTAATAGGGCTTCTTTGTATGGTTCGAGTAAAGGACTTTTCCCTCTTTCAATGCCGTAAAATCGAAAGCTCCGTTTTTCACTTTCGAGATTCGTTATGGAACTCTTCTAGGACACGATTTTCTGTTTTCGTTTTTTCTTGTTTGATATTTTCTGGTGCTTTGGAGTCAGTTTGAATTCCATTAAATTAGTAGCGGAGAGTTCGGTCTCCCGTTAAATTCTCGTGAAAGTGATGGTGAAGGTTTGATGAACGATGTAGTTATGGGTCGTTTGGTGCTTGAGCTTGTTTTTAATGGTAGTAAACAGGTCGGTGTAGATGGGTTTAATAGTGTGTTCTGATGATGATTTTAATGCGGTAACTTCCAAGGCGTATATTTGCTTTTAAAATTAACTTGATTTCATTTTATGGCGTTTCGAACATCATATGAATAAATTATATTGGAGTGGAAATATCATAGAAGTGACTTTTCAAAGGGAACGCAAATTAGTTTTGAATTCCGAACATTCCAAACTTTTTAAATATAGAGGAAATTTTATATGAAACAAAATAAAAAAGAAACAAAAAGAAAACTGATACTAGCACGAAGAACTAACTACTATAATTTTTCATTTGCATTACAAAAAAAACCATCATTTTGTAACGACAAATTGGATGTTCGTTAAAGTGTGTTCTGAGTCTGGAAGCGAATAAGTTCGAGCGCACGAACAACTTCATATCGTTCCTGCCTTTTTCTGTACTTTTACGAACATTAATTTTTATTTGTTCTTGCACTGAAGGCTCATTATACTTTGAATCTTGAACTTTCAAAAATAAATAAATGTAGTGGAAATTTATATTAAAAAATGAAAGAAAAAGAAAAAAGAAAAAAAAAATACTATTGGGTTGTTCGGAAAGTAATTTCGTTTTTTCCCGACAGAGGATTTAATTGTATTTTTTTGCACCCAACTTCACATCTAAGCCGTATAATTTTTATATGCTTTGAGAGCTCATATAGCAAGGCTTGTGTGTGAACAATTCCAATTAATTCTACGCAGTAGTTTTTGGTTGGTGCCAAATTCTACGCAGTAGTTATAAAGAGCGATAAGCAGTATTTTCGACATATCTTACAGTTTTACTACAGAAAGGGTAAAAATGCTGTTCAAGCCAGAAAGAAATGGACCGATGTGTATGGAGAAGGTGTGTTGACAGTATGCCAGTGCCAGAACTGGTTCGTTAAATATTTTAGACGGTAAAACCTTCACCTCAAATGAGAAGGTCAAAAACCACCTCGATCAGTTTTTTGGCAGCAAAGACCAAAAATTTTATGAGCGTGGAATTATGCTACTACCAGAAAGGTGGCAAAAGGTGTTGGACCAGAACGGCCAATATATAATTTAATAAAGTATTTGTTTATTATACGAAAACTATCTTTCATTTCCACACACACACACAAAAAAACGAAATTACTTTCCGAACAACCCAATAGTACGAAGCACTAATTGTTGCAACATTTCATTTGCACTGGAAAAAAAGAAAAACTTTGAAATTTCCTGCTGGAGAAATTCCGAATTTTATTTTGTAATCAACGAATTGGCTGTTGGTTAAAATGTGTTCTTATACGAATAAGCTGGAATGCATGAACATCATATCTTTCCTGCATTTTATTGTTCTCTTACTAGATGTAACGTTTCTGTTCTTGCATGCGAGACTTAGTATACATTGCATTTGAATTTTAAACCATCAGTTACAATTTGAAGTTCCTAATTTATAATTACTAATTAATCATTTTAATTTTAAAAAATTACAGAAATGTAATAAAATATATCTATACTTATAATAAAGCTCAATGTGTGTGTGTGTGTGTGTGTGTGTGTGTGTGTGTTGGCGCTCTACAGGCCAG
>JAPMOR010039821.1:908785-926329 GCA_026543865.1 Argiope aurantia
ATTAGCTGTGTTTTTGAGTTATTTTATTTATACTCGTAAGAAAAGATAGTCAGGCACATATGGACATACCTTTAAAAGTATACTTTTATTTAATAATGTATATTAAATTATCTAAAAATGTAATTTAATAATGTATAGGCTGTCATTTGAATGAAGCAACTTGAATGAAGAGAAGTCGTTCAATACGTTGGATCTAGAGTTACCAAAATCGTCGCGTATTTACTTAAAGAATTCCAAGAAAAGGTTTTAAAATGCTTAATCTTTCTCCTTAACAATTTCGGAATATATTATTGTACAAAATCCATTTCTATATTATTATTAAATTCAATAGAAACTTTTTCAGCGATATGAATTTTATTTAAATGCAAGTTTCTCTTCAGTTTTATTAAATAGTAAAATATTCTTTCGAAAAATACGTCCGATGGGCTGTGCGGTGTTAAGTTTCATTAAAAGATATTGATTGTTTATTCCGCACTTAACACAATAAGCGCAGGTGACAAAACACTGACGAAGTGTTCTCAAAATAGCACTTGTAAAAATCAACAACACACAAGCAGCAACGCGCTATCAAACAACCTCTATAATCACTCACCTCTCAGAAACTTCGCTCAATTACTCGCTTGATCTCGATTCAACTAATTGCAGCCTCTCTCGACTCAGTGCCCTTCGTAGTAAGGCATCGAATGTGCTAAAACAAAAATCGGAACTCTAGTTCTAATGAAGCTATTGTCAAGATTCTCAAATATTCATTTTCTCGCCAAAATCATCAAATTCGTTCGTCGCCAAGGTCAAGGCCATCCATTCTTAAGAGCCATCTGTAAAACATTTTTACTTACCAGAACAGTAACCAATTAGGGGAAGCAACATTACAGATTTGTACAAATGCGGACAGAGATAATTTGATTCCTTCTGTCCTGCATATTAATTTGTAGCTGCTTGCTTTGATGCTCAGTGTGCTAGGTCATATAAAAGATAAATAAGTTTTAAAAAATTAAATGGGAAATTTCAAATATTTTATTTTCAAGTCCAATGGTTGATGGAACTATATTATAATTTGAATTTCTCTCTTCCTGAATCAACCCCTTTTTCTTTCCATTCTCTTAACAAATGAAAAATTACTTACATAGCCAGAATTTCTGAAAAATGAAAAGAATTATCGTGCAGTTTATCCGTCAGAACTTCTAAGGTCATGTTAAGAAGGTCGAATTCTTCATTAGAGCGTCAAATTAAGTGATAATGGTTTTCTTTTCAAAATTTATTAAGATACTTAACTAGTTAAAAATCTGAACTTGTTAGAAATCTATTACACCTGATTAGGCAATTATTTCTAATTTTCTGTTCATTATACATGAAGATGATAATAATGTTATATTTTTTTTATTCCTTAATAAGTCTGAATTTTATGCTCTATTCTTCGTAATTAGGGTTATTTTAACTATTCAGATATTTTAGTCACTTTAAAGAAGGGAAAATAGATGTTTTAGTTTCAGGACTTTTAGGCTGCTTAGAAAGAAGTTAAGTATTATTTCTCAGAATGTATACGTTCAGAAAAATAGTGTTTCATTTATTTTAAATGATCTTCCTTTATTCATATATTTGGAAGAGATTTACTTCAATTATTTAAATATTTTGAGACTAAATTACATCCATTCACTTCTTAAAAAAGACGGGAGAAATGATCAAGCATTTTAAGAAGAGCAAATTTTTATTACGGCACAACAATGACTATATATTTATATACTAAGTGATTCTTCATATCTGTAATTTCAAATACTAAACAAATGAAGAGAAAAAGAGAAAAGAAATGTAGATGATGTTTAATGCATTTCTTAAATCATATTTATTCCAAACCAATATACATAACATGTTTATTATCATTATATTTCTATATATCTGTTATTTTCTTTAATATACTAAAACAACTGATGATGACGATGTCTTGTCCGTGTTACCACGGAAAGGGGGAGCAGTAGCTTCTGAGAATAAAGACCCCTGAGCATCCTAGGGTAGAACTCGTACATTCGCTTGCACAATCCTTTTTTACCTGGGGGGGGGGCCTTTCACACACCACAGGTAGAACACAGGATGAAGATCAACAATGCCAGAACATGGACTTGAACCCGTGACGCCCAGAACAGGGTGCAGATGAGCTACCTTAGGCCAGGGCGCCGGCAAAGAGAATCAGTGTTAAAGCTTTATGCTGTTTAGCATTCTAGCATTAAAACTGAACAAACGCCGAACCACTGAAAATTTAATATTCAAAGAAATCTGCGAAAATATAAATAGATAATAATTTGATGGTGCAAGATCAGGACTATATCATAGATGCAACATCAGTTCTCTTTCGAACTCATAAATATTTTACGAGTCACTAAAAATGTACAATATTTATCGCTCTTGTGGAAAAAAAGATGATTTCTAAACGATTTCCCAATTATTCAATATACACAAATAAATATAGAACTAGCTGTCATCAGTGACCAGCTAATTCATCTGGAATATTGATTTTCCTGCCAGTTTAACTAATAATAATTAAAATTTTCAATTTCCTATTATTATAACTGAAATGTGCCAATTTATAGGAATTAGTCTGCGCATGCTCAATTGCGATAGCAAATGAGAAGTTTATATAATACTAAATAAAAGCGGAAATCAAAATACTACTTCGAAGTTAATGTCTAAAGAAAACATTTTTTTTTTTGTCTTAATTTTAATTTTTGTCAAAAATATTTTAAATGGCCTAATTGAACAATGAAATCAGTTTGAATTTCAGCAATGCAATAAATTTTTGCAATAAATTAAGTATAAAATTAAAATAATTTTTTAAATTACGGGCGAAAATGTGCCATATGAAATACGCATTATAAAAAAGGTTTTTTTTGCATTTTATGTTCGCGAAGAAAAATCTTTCTGTTTTTGGAAGATATTGATCAGGAACTTACTTCATTTTTAATTACCATATTTTTAATGAACATTTGGAGTGACTTTCTTCTTGTTTCAAAAAGTATATATGTCATATTTCATCAAAAGTAGACAAGAATATGAGATTTCTATTAAAAAAATTTACAACTAAACATACATGTTTATATGTGTACATGTAGTATTAGTTTTCAGATACTTAAAACCTTCTGCGCTTTTGCGCATGCGTCAGGAAGTATTTATTTTACCAAAATAGGGGTGAGATGAAAGAAATTACATCCGACAGAACCGATAGTGTAGTTTGTGTAGTTTAATACTATAATAAAAAAATGAAATAATATGTTTTAGAAAATAAATATATTCTATTGACAGATTTGGTCTTAAATTTAATGTATATTTACTATTTTTATGTAACGAATATACATTTTTACGCATCTAGACATGACGGTTTTGAAGCTGATGTTTCTCCTTCATACACATACATAGATAGACATTATTTTTAAATTATAAACACAAATTTTAAAAATCAATTACTTAAAATAATATTAAAACTTTATTTAAAAAAATAATTTCAAATATTTTGAAGACTATAGTGCTTTTTTTAGATTCGTCGTCTATAATAAGAGAAACTAGGACACCTTATTCGGGACAAGAAGATCGCAAACAAGAATTAATAGTGTTGAGTCTACTTCTTAAAAAAGTAGCGAAGCATTTACATTTCTTTTCCCTGAACTGCAGGCCGCTGTTGTTTTCCATCAAAACGCATAACAGCAGCTCTTGGAACGAGAGTCTTTGAGCGTAGGTGTTAGTCAAGCACTCGTAGATGGACTGTTTTTAGATACGCTTCATTAACACAAATTTAAGCAACATTTCTTAGTTTGAGTTGAAATACGAAACAATCTTCTAAATATATTATTTGAAGAATGGAATTAAGAAGCGAGGGTGGATCTATTTTTAATTCAAGAATAAGTGGATGCTATTCTTGAATCTTTGTGTTTCGACTAAAACTGAATGGATACTATATTTAATGACTTCATTAAAAAATTAATATTTAATAGTATAATCCCTTATTAAATTTATAATTAAATCAGGGAAAGTACTATAAGGATATTTCAAAATATTAATGCTTTTAGAAATGGCAAATTGGCAAAAAATGATATTAAGACAATTTTTAAAAAATCGAAAATAAACTTGAGTTTAAACAATTTATCTTTTCGTGTATTTAATTTGGAGCTTTTTCATTGAAATTCTTTATAAAAGGAATTTTTAATAGGAAACCAAAATATTTATTAGAATATCAGTATATACCATACCACCGATACCCGTATATCGGAGAAAATTTCTATATATCAAAAAAAAAAAATTGTTTGCCATAACGGCATACATCTCTATCTTTACTAAAAATAAGGGTGAATGCGCGTGTGTGCGTGCGCCTGTATATGTTGATTCTACAAGTCAGACCCTTTGACTCAGAACTATCCAATTTGATATGCATGTACATATATATAAATAGAAAAAAAACCTGACCTTAGAGTGAATTTTTAAAAATTGTAATTAATAAAAAATATTTTCACACTTTTTTAAAGTTTTAAAAGTCTTCTTTTCAATTATATCTATTCAGTTGCTGTAAAATTCTTTTATTTAGATTTAATTACTTTTAAAAATAACCCTTAAATATATTTTGAAGCAATATTTTCGCTATTGTAAATAAAGGCCAACTTTGACAGACAGACATAATTACAAAAGTATATTTTTCTGCATAAGGGAATTCTGAAACGTGGAGATTCGTCAAAATATCGAGTTCGAATCTTTTGACGAACATTACTTCCTCTATACTTTTTTATACTTCCTAATGCTTTTTTTACAATATTTCCTCTGCATTTTGTATACAAGAAAGTAAAAATGCTTCACATGACTCAAAGAATGTTTTTGCGTTTCGAGTCAGCAAATATAAGGCTGAGAAATTGACTTTTTTAAAGACAATTTTAGACCACTTCAATGGGATTTTTTAGAAGAAGATCCGTAAATCAAGATCTGATTTTCGTTCGAATCAGCATTAATTAATTAATTTGATTATCGCAACAAAATTGTTATAAATTTTAGGTAGTTAAGTGGTTGTTGATTGTTTTACAATAATGAATTTCGAAACATCAAACTAGGTCAGTTTTAGTAGCAGAAATGTAGAAATTTTTATGTTAAATATATAAAAGTGTCAAGATTATTTTACTAAATATGGAAAGTAGGACTAAGGGATTGTATAATATATAAGCTGTAATTTTCCTTCGGTACATATATTGATATAAATAAAAGATAATTTCTTACGACATTTAGAACATTTTTCCAATTGAAAGTGTAAGTTCTAATGATTTAAATATTAGCAGTTGGATTACGATTATAGTGTATAAATTGTGCAGCAAAAAAAAAGTCTAAAAATGTGAGGGAGGTGCTTTTATATTCTTATTTCAAAATTCTATATATGTTTTTAAATATGTTTTTCTCTTAGTTGAATCGCATTTCGGCTTTGTTTCATCAAATCTCTATTCATATTAAATATTTGAAAACTCTTCGACATTCGAATCATGAATTATTCTTAACTTCGAATAAAATTTACAAAATTGGCGAAATATAAAATTTAAATTATGATCTCTGATGAGGAATCAATACTTGGATGAAATCCAGACCCCACACAGAAAAATTCCCAATTTCAATCCCTGCTTGAAGGTGAATTTTCATAAAGTATTCAGGCCAGATTCATTTTTTCTTTTATTTTCTTTACAATTTAAAATTTATATTTCGCTGATTTTATAAATTTTATTGGTGTTTCAGTTGTACCAACATTGAAGCGCTCTAAACACAACGTTCCTTTCTTTTAAAAGACTCTAAAAAGTTTTACTTTATAGTATGATTTCATAAATATTTCTTTCGTTGTTTGTAATTTCTTCGAATAAAATAGTGATTTATATTAATCACTATTGATACGTAAAATTTGCTAATAATTTCACGAATTTTACAATAAACCCAACATCAATTCTTATATTTATAGCAATTTTCACTTACTTCATCAAGTCAAGCTTTTGTCACACTTCCAATTCCGAGTTCGAGGGAAACTTCGGTAAAAATATTAAAAAGACCTCTTCGTTGGGTCAACAGAATAAACCCATTCGCTTCTTTAGCAAACACAGTAAGCTAATAAGGAAGAACGGCAACGGTAGGCTTTCTAGCTAACACGGGAAGCAACTTTCTTCTAATTGTCCTCTGATTAAGTCCCGGACTCGATTGGCATATTTAAAGCAACCGGACACGCACCGGATTCCGGAGGATGACTCCCCACCTCCTCTTCTGGAGGCAATTTGGCATTCTTCAGGGGCAATTTACAAAAGGAAATCTTTGAGGTAGATGGGAGAAGGGCGTCGGTTTGCTGACCTCTCCTTGGCTAAATGGGTTGGAAAAATTAACAGCGGCTCGTAAAGTGAGAAGAAGCAAAGATCACTTTTAGATACCAATAAACAAGAATACAGGAAGGAAATGATCAGAATATTCCGTCTTTGACTTTCTCGTATGCTTCCTCTAAAGAAGTTACTCATAACGCGCGATAAAATTATTTTCTATAAATGCTTTACATGCAAAGATATGTGTTGCATCCGTATGGATTCTCTAAAAATATTTACAGTTTTTTTTCTCAATCAAGCTTTGTCATTATTAATTTGTTTTATGTTTTTAATTTTTCATTCATTTTCTGATCCCCAAAGAGTTCAGAATGTTTGCACTTTGGTGTGTTTTCATTCACAGTGTACTATTTTAATATATTCAGATCTTATTATCAGTTTAATAGATTTTAATTTAATTTTGATTTCATACAAGTGGTGCCATCTGATACTGAAATAATGAAAAGATTTATTTTACTATTACATAATGGTTTATAATAAGGAATTATGAATAAAAATTAAATAGTAAAAAATTATTCAGTAAAAAAGTTTACTTTTTCATTTAAAAAGTAAAGAGTTTTAAAACCTACTTTTATTTAATTGTATGTAAAGCAATGTATGAAGTGGTGTAGAAGTTAAGTTAAAATTATGCCAATATAAAAATTTTGCTTGGGAATTATGTTTTATTTGTTTAGAATTAAAAAATATTTAGTTATAGAACTGCATTTCATAATTTTTAATAACATCATCTTCAAAATAACTAAACAAGTAATGTAAATCTATTCCAAAGATTTGATTGTCTTTCTTATAATATGTTTTAACATTTCAGAAGAATTTAACATACGGAAATGAGAAACGCTTCTTCTTATAAGTAATACAAGGTTTACTCTAATCTTTAAAAAAAATTCGTTTCTGTTCTTACATGTATGAAAATAGTCTAAACTTTCCCCTGAGAGTAATCAACATAAGTCAAATTCTTTTCATTAAGTTAATGATAAAAATCGTCGGAAATTAAGTTTTAATGATAGACTAAAACGGTTCAAAGGAAAAACAAAATATATTCAAATGTGTGGTCTGATATAGTTTTTACATTTCGTATGACAATCTATTTACATACCTGCTCTGGGAACAAAACTTAAAGTAGATTAGTTACGATAAGAATTCGAATGAATATGTATCTTTCTACAACTTGTAAAAATGTGATGAGGGTTTGAAATTTTTAGAAAAACCTTGAGGTAAAAACATGACAAAAAATAGTACAATGCGCAAGCAGGCAACTCGTGTTGAATAACAAGAAATGGAGATATTATCGTCTATTTAATGTGTAGATAGCATGCATAACAAATTGGCTTTCTGCACATGATTCATCTGGGTCTTCAAATGTTGCTTCAATTCGCGGTTTTGCTTAATATTACATTTCCACGCACTTAATCAGAAACTCCTTTTCTGTACAAACATTTAATTTTCGTTAATAGGCGTTCGTAATAAGCGTTAAATTTCGTTTAATTCGTTATACGTGTTTATGTACGAATTAATTTTAAAATAGTTTGTTATTATTAGTACAAATTTTTATTATATTTGCAAAATTTTACTTCATTTCGAAAATCCCTTTTTTGTCTATAAATCGCTTTCTTTTTTCTTAAAAATTATTGCATCGACAATGCAGTGATTCACTTTAGATTCGTTTTGTAAAATGCAAGTCACAGTATTTCAAAGATTGGGAAGTACTCCCGTAAACCAATTCTTAATTGAAGCAATTTTAACTTTTTTTAAATCCTATTTCTGTAACCTGATTTGTTTCAAGTTTGTAAAAAATGGAATTTTGAAATACATTTTTCTATCACTTTCTGATTTGCTGGAAGTTTGCATTTTTCAGTTTGTGTATTCGTAGTAATGATGTATGATTGTAATATTTCAGAATTTAAGTCTATGTTAAATTCATCAATTAAATTAAATTTGATCCCATGCCCATGGCGTCATCAGTTGGTGAAAATGAGAAACAGTAGATCTCAAGCTAAAATACAAATTCTGTTATTTAATACATTAACAAAAATGGCATTTTAAAAATTGCTTTTAATTAAATTATTTTTTGTTAACATTTATTTACAAATAATAATATATACTTGAAATAGACCTTGATGGATTTTTCACTATCGATTATTCATAACTGCCGTATTTATTCCAAAGTTCAGGACTTCTATCTGACACAACTCTTATTCCCAAAAAGAAAAGAAAATCTCCAAACACTTGTAATTACCACGAAAAAACAAGACCTTCACTCTTTCATCCACACACCTCGTTGAAAACGGATTACAGCAATTAAGAATTAATAAACAAACCATTGTCATTTTTTTACGACAAAAACTCGAAATTATTAAGCTAGCGAAAAGCCAAAGACATGATAAAAAAGAAAAATCTTACACATGCAGCTGTTTTTCCGCTACCTCTTATATTCCCAACTTTCACCTCTTGGAACAGAATTACTTCTTCTCCACCCCCTTTTCTACCCTGCCCTTGTCTGAAAAGACTTTTGTTACAGTTGATTTTCTTACCTTTTCATTATGCAGGACGAAAGGGTTTCTCCGCTAATGCGATGTTGATGAGGTTGGGCCTGGAGCCCTCCGTGGTTCTTCAGCCGTAATTAAGTTTCACTTTGGCGTCCCTGTCACTGCCTGTCAGATCGATGGATGTGGTCAGGATGTGGCATTAATGTCTGGACAATGGACGCAAGATGGACGGTGATTGCCTGAGGAGGAATCGCTTACGAAATCGTAGAGGAGGAAGGAATGTGCAAATTGTGTTTGTAAAGTGATTGCGGAAGTGTTTGGGGAAAGGGAGCCTTGTTGCAGGTTGATGTCTGGGAGGTTATATAAGTGCAAAGATTCTAATTCGTGAACTATAACCAGTGATTTTCAACAACTTGGAGCATGAAAAAAATAATCATCGACACTAAAATAAGATAGAATTAACGCTTCTGTTGAAAACACCGGAAAGAAAATCTGTGATTGTGAAAAATTACTGGTTGAAAGGAAATCTTGTTACAGGTTGAATGTCTGGAAGATTATGAAGGTTTTAATTCGTAGATTAAAACAGTGATTTTCAACCACTTGGGGCATTAAAAGAGAAAAAAGATCGGAAAACAGCAGAAGCGATTTCCAAAAAATTTTCTCGCACATTCTCTAATAAAGGCGTATACCAGAAAATGTCTTGCATGGCATGGGCGCACAATAGGTATGAAATATTAATCATCAGCATGGATTTAGCATTTTTACTAAATCTCTCGTGTGATCTTTGGAGAGCTTTTTTTGGCAGGGACCTGCATCCTGTCATGCGGATAAAAGTTTCTGATAATAAAATTTGTGTTTTTCACCGTTCTTCCCAATCAATTGAAACAAAAATTTGACACTAAAATAGATTTTTAGTCTCAAAATCGCATTTCAAATATAATATATTTAAGTCATTGTGTTTTTGAGTTATGACTTTTACACGTTTCTGAAAGTTTGGATTAACAGACCGCCACACCATTGTTGAATTTGGCTTAAAATTTGATGTCTCCCCTATAGAGGTTCGATTTGTGTACAGACTGTTATTCTTCTAGCTTTCTTCCTTTTGTAGTTATAGTGTTGACTTATATTCCACCACCCGGATAGACAGACCTCGAATTTCATCGAAATCTGCAAATTTGGTGTAAAGACCTTATACCGAACCCCATCCGTCTAACTCAACCTTTTTTTAGTTATCTCTGTCGCAGGCAAATGGCCGGACAGAGACAAGGAGATTTGGAACGTGAAAGTTCATCAGAATCTTGAATTCGAATTTTTTTTACTCTATGCTTCGCGTAGGAGAATGTAAAAAGGATCATCGACACCAAACTATAGTAGAATAGAATCATAACGTTTCTTTTCAAAATAACACTAGTGAAAAAATACCAGTGATTGCAATATTATAATCTTGTCATTAGATTCCCTGGACTCCAAACACACACACGTACGCACGCACACATACACAAACAAACAAAACATGTTTGCCTGTGAAGATCCAGCTTTATTTCTACAATATTTAATTGTGTGTTTTGCTTCTATTGATGAAAATGAAGGAAGAAAAGTTTTCTAATTATCTTCGCTGCTTACTTGAAGAATAGGAATGTGAAGTTAAAATATGTCTAAAGACAGCATTGCAATTAAAAAATCGATAACAGGAACAATTGCATTTTTTAATAGCAATATGATGTGAAGGAAATTGACTTCATTGGATAAATTAATAAGCATATCAGGAGAAAGGATTTTAAGATAATATGGTTCGAACTTCTCTCTAAATTTGATAATTTGTAGAGAAATCAGGTACATTAGTTTTGCATAAAAGATTCAATTGAATTTTAACACAATCAATGTATATGAGATAGTTACGGGAAAACACTCTTTCTTGCAAAGTATGAGAAAAACAAGATGTAAAAGTTTCTTTTGGGCAAACCTTTTCATCCTCTAATATAAGTAACTACCTCTTAACGTTATTCCAAGATTAAATAGCTCTCTTTGGCGGTCTTCATTCTCGCTTCGGGGCTTGAAATCTTCACTGAAAAATTACCTACCATTACGGGAAGACACAAAAGCCAAATGCATTCCCGCCTTTTTCAAATACAATAAATCAAGTTAATAGAAACTGGGGGAGGCAGGAAAGGAAGAACTGACGACAAAAAGAGGGGGGAGGGGTTCGCATCAAAAAAGCTTCTTTTACAAAATGTGCTTTCGTCAGCCAGCGCAACAATTAGTTTTTCCCATCTCTTTGTGGCCTCCAAGTAATATTAATCTTGGACGAGTTATGCAGAAGGCCTTCCAAGAGGAAACGGTTCACGGTGTGGCGTTGATACTGGGAACCTGGAGATAAGGTTTAATTTATTCATCTGTATTAGGGCTGGAGAGCGGTCTCCCGTGTGTTTGTTGTTTAATTTACCGTGAGGAAAATTTCTGGCCGGAATTGTGGCAGGCAATTTGCGAGCCTCTTTGCCTTCGCTGCTTTGTTAAATGTAGCGTTGGTTTCTAACTAGAATCAGGGTCAGCTTGCGTCACTGGTAAAGCTAAGTGTGGGAGCCCCCCCCCCTTCGTAATTTGCAACCGGTTTCTGGATTTTAATGAACAAACTGGGAAATGACGGATGTCTCTGGTCGCTTTCTTGAGGGGTAATTGTTGCGAAGATATCTGTTCCGGGAGTAATTTTTTGGAAGTGAACATTTTGAAGACATTTGTGGTAATGATCCTGTCGACTTTTATTTGCATGGGTTAGTACGTTACTTGGCTATATGCTGTAAGATAATTTGGTGATGTTTGTTGATTTTAATGTCTCATAAGCAGATTTGGTAATAAAGGTAACGTGGGAAAGTCTTTTATGTATAAATGAGGACAGAACCGTACTTCGTAAGTACTGTACACACTGGTAAAGGTTTTAAATTCACTATATGGCATGCAGAAGAGATGATAATAAATGCATGTCCTCTGGGAGCAGTCATTTAAAAGACGCTGTAACATGTCTAATTTGCATAATTTATTGGAGAATAGCTTTTTGAAAAATGGCTATTTCGAACTTAAATAATTCAAGATTAAAATGCTTTTTATTGTGATTAATTTCATCTTCCTATTCAATCCAAAACTTATTTCATATAAAATCCTTTAAATATTAATTGTTTCTCTACAGACATTACTTTTACAGTAATTTATTGTAACTTTTCTATGTTCATTTCTAAAGCAATCTATTTATCTCTTCAAAGATATTACGATTAATAATAGAATTTCATATTAAAAATGAATAAGAAATTCAAAAAATTTGTCCCCCAGCTCCAATTATTGGTTTGATCTTGCCAATTTTTATTTCATGCGAAAACTCATGACTCATTAAATATGTCATCAAAAGTTACCTATCCCCTATTACTCCAATTTTCGAAATAAATCTCAAAAGTATTCTTCTCTTTACCATCCATAATGGGTGAAATCTTGGCAAAATTTTTTCCACATAACTACTATAACTATTTCTAAAACTTTTATTTCATATGAAAGTTTATCAGGAAAATCATCAGGATTAAATTGAATGACAGCCACCGCGACAATCCCAATGCCCTCACTGGCCACTATACATGTATTCTCATAAAAAATATGTCCATTCAACGAAGGAGAAGTAATCCACCCCAAACTGTTAATATAACAGACCATAAAAGAAACACGAAATAACCATTATATTGGAATCTTCTGCACAACCCTCCATTTTCCAGAGATATCACAAAATAAAATCTTGACACAACTCGCTGGTCATATTTAGCCAAATTCATTTCCAATTTATATCATCACTTTACCAATATAGCAAATCAATAAGAATGCTTCATATTTGCTGTCTAAATATAATTTAAAACATTACTTTTATTTAGTGGGATGATATATAACTCAATGAAGGTGTCGTTGATTTTATTAAATTAATATTATTAAAATGATGAGTGAACACTTGAATAGAAAAAGCGGCAGATAAATAATTATTTAAAGTACAGAAAGAGCATTGTTTATATAATATTGTGAAAATAATCGTTAGACTTGCAATGATCTCTTGAGTTAAAAATAGTTGAATGCACTTTCTGCGTAAACGTTAGCATTAATTGAATTCATAGTGATATCTCTCCACTGATATGATTCTTAGGTTTGGTTTGAATGTAACTTCTTAATGAGGGAAATTAACTATATCAAAAAATTGGATAATTTATTCAAAAATTATTCAAGAAGTTTCTACAAAAAAAATCTAAAAGAATGAAAAGAAATAGCAAAGCAAAATAAAACTGGAATGAATAAACATTTTTTACAACAGCAATCTTCAAAAATCACAACACGTTTTAAAAAGTCATTGAGATTCATTTGAAGAAAAATACGACTAATTTTTGTTTTTCTAGTGATATTTTATTTATTCATTTATCTATTATTTTCTTGCTTATATGAATTCAGAATAAAATCTTTTATTTTTTTATTTAAAAAAAATGGCCGTAAATGAATTTATACGACTTTTAATAATCTTGCTTTCCTTACATTTATATTTTTGGAATCGGAAACAAAATATTTTAATGAACTAAAATACTCAATTTGTCCAAATTACTAAAAACTGACATCCGAAAACAAAATGATTGAACCCATTTAAAAAGTAATCTATTTCTCCAAGCTGTTTAAAGCAATATTGACTTAATAAAACGAAATAAATGACTTCTCGTGTTCACGCTTAATGATGCTTGTCGTCATTATTTCATGGAGTGACTTTGTCAGACGATTTTATTTCGAACGATTATTTCAAAACGAGCATTTATCTTCCGCCTAAGAAAATTCAATGTTGAGAGGTTTTTGCGGAAGCAGACGATATCGAATTCCGGAAAACAAGAAATGAAATAATATTTCTAAAACATTAATAAAGAGAATCAAGATAAAGACAAGAAAAGAGGGGGACGTCAAATAAAGAAAAGAAAGGGGAAAATGTTGGGAGGGTGCTTTCATCCTTCTTCCGCTACGTTTAGTTGGCAGTGATTAATGCGAGCTTTATTAATCTGATTGCCAGAGGCATTTTTTCACTGCTATATTTCTGGCTGCTCGTAGCACAAGTCATTAGCGTGCATGTGGAAAATGTTCACTTCACTACTTTTATTAACAAAAAAGTTTTCATCCAATTGTTTTATGCGTTTATGATTTTAAAAAATGACTGAAATTAAGGTATTTTTCGATATTAGTAAAGATTGGTAGTACAATTTTTGGATGAATTATAAAGCTTCAAGGAATGTAAAGAGAGTCAGAAAATGACTTTAACTCCCATATATTCCATAAACAGATTATTAGTATATTATACATGAGAACCATAATTTGTTTATAATTGTCAAACAGAGGAATATTATGCATAACAATATTTTCAGATACCATATTATCTAAAAGTGCGATATGTATTAATAAAAAAAATAATTCTTAACGTTTTAAGGGCATAGAATTACCAAGTTTGATACTTGCATAGAATTGTCAAGTTGATTAGTAGATGCTTACTAAGAAAAGGTTAATTTATCAGATTTTTAACGTTTATAATTAAATATTTATAAATTTCTAGTGTTTACTTTCTAACTTCCACATTAGCATATCATCGCATAAAAATAATTTTTACATCACTTTAAATTTTAGAACCAGCGGAGGTGGTCTCCCTAAAATTTTCTCTCTCGCATACTTTCTAATGAACTTGTCAAGTCATAGAACACCTTGCATGCAGTTCAGCACTTTTACTGAATCTATCGTATCATATCTGGAGAGTTTTTTGGCGATCAATCCCTGACATGACATTAATAGTAACTGAAAATCAAAATTGTGCTTTACAGAAGTTTGGCTCAACTGAATGGAACAAGGATTTGACACAAAACTGGACTTGTAGTCACAAATGAAATACCAAATTTGATATATTTAAGTCGATCCATTTTTTACTATCGTCTTTACATATTTTTGAACATACAGACCGACAGACAATTAAACCTTTTTTTGCATTGGGCCAGGTGTCTACATTAAAAATGATAACTCTGTGTATTGAATTTTATCTATCTAGCTCTCTCTCTCTCTCTCTCTCTCGTTTTTTTTTTTTTTGCTATCGTGTTAACTTATATTCGAACAGCCGAGCAGACAAACTTCATCTAAACGGATTTTACTCAAGATTTGATAGAATTTGCAAATTTGGTGTAAAGAACCTATACAAAATTTCGACTATCTAGCTCAAAACACACAGACGGACATTTTTCCAAAAATGTGTTTTTCGAACTGAATTGGGAGGGAAGGGGGGGGGGTAAAAATCTCGAGTTCGAATTTTTTGACGATTACTATATTTTCTCTACTCTATGTATACGAGAAAATAAAAATTCTTTAATCATATTATTTCTGAAAATCCTAACAATGTTTTTTTTTTCTAATTTTAATAAAGTTTGAAAAGCAGTTTAAAATAAGGTTTAGAATTATATATTTTTCTTGTGTCGGTACCCATGTTTGTTGAGTTGCGATGATATTAAATGCTAACCGTCTTTGGTGACCAGTTGGTTGTCCAGAATACTGACTTTTCTGGCCATTAAACTGTTAATACGGAATACAGTTATTAAAATTTAATCTTGTTATTTTGATTACATTAAAACATGTGAATTAAAAGGAATCGGTCTACAGCAAATTACTGTTCAGGTAAATTAAACAATGTTAAAAATACAATGTTAAACAGTTAGTTAACAGTCCAATAGTTACAGCCTAGAAAGTTACAGTTCATAGACCAAAAACATACATTTTCAGTACATTATGACCAAATGTTTTTAAAAAACTTATCTCTACTTCCATGAACATGTATATGAGCTTGATAACACAAAAGGCTACATAGATAAAATGTCAGTATACTATTTCATTTTTAAAATTCTATATCTGATTCAAATTTTGATACAACCTGTTGAAGAAGATTCTTCTTGAGATATTTAAAAAAACTATGTATCTAGGTAGATTCGATCAGGTTTCTTTTCTAAGAGGAATGCTAAATTTCTAATGCTAAATCATTTCATTTCATCATAAACCGACAAAGGAAAATTCTGGTGATTTTAACTCTCCACTCTCATACTATTCACAAATGCACAATTATGACAATTAAAAAACGAAGGGAGCTACATAGATGAAATTCGGTATACAGATTGAACATCTGTAGCCTAGATATCTATAAATTTGGAACCAAATCCAACAATGGGTTGACCGTCTATTGGTGGGTGCTTTCAAAACATGTAAACGCAGTAACTCAAAAAACTGAATTGCTTAAGTATTTAATGGTATCGGATTTTGTGACTGCAAGTGCAGTTTTGTAGCAAATTTTTGTGTTGATCTATGAAGAAAATCATATCTAAAACAAAAATTCGGTTTTTGTATACTATTAACGGCAGGCTAGGAATTAATCGCCATATAACTCGCCAAGAATGGCAGGATAAACTCAGCAAAAATGCTAAATCCACGCCAAAAGTTAATATTTTGTAACATGTCACGTAAGTCGTTCTACGGCATGACAGGTTTATTAGAGAGTGCGCAAAAAAGTAGTAAGGAGACAATTCTCGCTGGTTTTCTAAGAATATTTTCACAAATTTTACACAGAAAGCATAAATCTTCTTAGAATGTTTTTTATTAAAATAAATCTTTCAAATCTCGACAACAAATAGATTTTTTTAAAAGATAAAGTGGAAATTTAACCGATTATACCGAAGAAAAAAATCACTTCATTTATATCAAGTATTCTATCAATTCATATTAATATATAACTCTGGCAAAAATGAATATTTGTTCTCCTCCTATTTTCAAAGAAAAATACCATTTAAAAAAAACCATCAAAAGAAAAAATTTACAAATCTGTTTATTTCGTGTGGATAAAAAAACCCAAATAATTCCGCTATATAAAAGCCCGTGGGATTCCTTTCAAATTCAATATGACTCGGTAGCGGACGCGTCGAATGATTGATTCGAGTTTTGATGCCACTTTCTTGGCATTTGTTTAACTTCTTGGGCGGCATGTTGATATCACTTACGACAAGAAAATTCTGTTTTCGCCGCCACTAAATGTCTTCGCTGTCAAACAAATAACCTCATAAATGAAAAAGAAATCGCCAAGAAACTTCTTTTCTAGTTTATACTTATGGCCAGAAGGAAGTTCTGGCGGAGTTCCAAGAGGAATATAAAGTGTGTGAACTGCTTAAAGTACCGAAAATTGAGTCTATATCGCGACATTGCAAATATCTTTTTAATGGCCTTTTGAACTGCAGTTTTTGAAAAGAATGTATTTATTTTCTTTAAAAGCTAGGCAAAAACACAATTTTTTTTCGTCTTTTTCTGTCCGATATTTGTTTTGATAATATAAAATGTCATATGAAATATTCTTTAGAAAAATATATGTAGAGAGAAACAGGTTTGAAATTCAAATTCAAGTTTCTAGCTTAGCAGGAAAAAAAATTGATAAATAGATGTTTAAGTGCTTTTTATGATGTATAGAAGAGTATTTCTTTAAATATTGTTTATTGAGATCATGCGCATTTCTTTTAAAATTACTCTAATGGATGTATCTGTACCAAAATATGAATATTTTAGTGTTTTACGAAAAAAAAAAAAAAGATCCTTTGTATTTTGTTGCATACGAAGTGTACAAAAAGAAAGTAATT
>JAPMOR010039821.1:926339-1004369 GCA_026543865.1 Argiope aurantia
CACAGTAACTGAAAAACACCTTGAGCTACAGGGATGAAATTTGGCATGTGATCTGTATACAAAATTTATCGAATTTTGACAAACTTTAAGCGAAATTCGTGAAATATGTCTGTCCGTCGAAAAATAGGTGAAAACAGTAACTACAAAATGTGAATTTCTAGTTTGATAAAATCTGCTACACAGCCTTAATATTTAAAGTGCACAGGAAATTCAAATTTTGAATCGAATCCGTTACCTGCTTAAGTAAATGATTGAGTCAGTATTCACATTTGTGTGCATGTGGACGTGGAGACTTAAAACCAAAGCTTAAAAGTTGGCACCAAAATGTAGATTTGTATTACATTCCGAATGAAATCTGTCATAAGGTTGACCATCTGTCGCATTATACTTTTGCATTCCTGTAAGTGCGGTAATTTAAAAATATAATTACTTGATAAATGAAATTCGGTTAAAAGATGCAGTATCTAAAATATTAATAAATAGATTCGGTACTTTTCCGTTATCCGGGCGCAAATGTCGCCAATTGTAAATTTGGCGGAATTCTACATTATTTGGCGATTTTTTGCTAGCACCCGGCTAACGAATTGTGAACCAAACGCAAATTTAGGGTAAGAAATTTTGCAGAATTCTACATTATTTGGCGGTTTTTCGCTTTCCCACGGCTAACGGAAAAGTATTGATTCATAGAATTCTTATCAAATTTTAAAGCGAATCTGCCAATAAGTTGGCTATTTGACTTTTGTATTCATTTAAACGTAATAACTTAAAAATGGAAGAGTTCTAACAAATGAAATTTTATATGTGATCTTGTTACTAAAATCTTTATTAATTTTTTTGCTCAGTCGATCAGAAAATCCATCGGGGAAGGACACCCTTAAATTTTCGCGTATACATTCTAATAAAAGTGTTATCGCAGAGAGCGCCTTGCACAACACTGGAGTACAATAGTAGCGAAATATTCTTTGTCATGAATTTACCTATTTTACTGAATCTATCGTGTCATCCTTGGCGAATTATTTGGCGACTAATCCCTGGCATGCTGTTAATAGCACCCGAAAACTAAATTTGTATTTCAAACCTGTTTTTACCAACTGACGGAAACAAAATTTAACTCAAAATTACACTTGTAGTCACAAAATCATATATTAAATTTGATATATTTAAATCATTACATCTTTGAGTTATAGCGTTTATATGTTTCTGAAAGTACAGACCGACAGTCAATCTCTTTTTGGGTTTGGCTCAAAATTTGATAGGTGTCTAGACTATACATGTTAATTCTGTGTATGAAATTTTATTCATCCAACTTTCTTCGTTTTGTGGTTATCGTGTTAAAAATCCTATCCGAACAGCCGGACAGACAGACTTCTTCTGAGCTCAAAATTTGATAGAAATCTACAAATTTGGTATTAAAATTGTATACCAAATTTCATCTTTCTAGTTCAAAGCGTTTTTGTTTAATCTTTGCCACAAACAGATAGACAGATGGATATTTTCCAAAATTGATTTTTTCGGACTCAGAAAGCGTTTAAATGCGGAGATTCATCAAAATTTCGAGTTCGAATTTCTTGATGATTAGTATACTGTTTCTGGATTTCCTCTGTCGGGTTCGCTTCTATAGTGGGTGTATGATGAAGAGAACACACAATCAACAGGCCGCAGTAAAACACAACGACGTTTATTTATACGAAGAGCACGAGTACACAAAGACGACGAATACACAGACGACAAATATTTACAGCTGAGACGAACACAGGACAGCACACAGTAGCCCACAAGTAGTAATCGTCCACAGCACACGAAGCGGCCAGACAAAATCCAGCAGGAGAGGGGATCCTCGGAGCTTCACTCTACCGTCTCTCCAACGGCTGAAATTCACACTGTCTCTTCTCGCTTTAGCTGCCGACTCACTACTTCTCACAACTGGCTACTACACAAAAAATACGAAGCTGCTTCCACAGTAGACAACAGGATTCGGCACACAGCACTCGCTCCACGCAACGCTGGCAATCCGCCGTTGCTTCGCTATCCTCTCGAAGACTCGTTACTTGTCGGCGACTCCGACTACAATTCACGACGACGATTCTCGATGATACGCACAGCTTGAGAGTGCCGACCTTTTATAGTTCTCGGGCGGCAGGCCTAGAATCTTCTAGATAAATCAGGCGTATTTCGGTTCATAATGGCCGGATTGACAAAATTCTCGAAGTTTCGTGCATTTTCCATTTCGTTGCCAAAGTCGCAAAATGGTCACCAAGTGTCTCGCCAAAATCTGGGATCATTGCCTCGGCATCCGACAGCATCCAATACAGATGACTGTAAAGCGGTTTTTCTTATGATGACACTATTCATGCTTGGAAGCAAAATTACAGGTTTGTAACAATACTTTCTGTATAATACAAATACGAGAAAGTTAAAAAAAAGCATGAAATTCATACTTGGCTTTCATCACTATACTATCAAGTTCAAAATTTTCATGCGTGGAAAAACAGTAATCTGAGCACTCCTGACATTTACAGCGTTTCTCTAATTTCACAATTTTTATAATGTGGTTCGTTAGTTGGTTTGTTGTTACTTATAAAATAAGTATGACTTCTAGCTAGAAAATGACACGCACATACGCTTGCACAACCCCTTTTTTACATGGGGGTTCTTTCACAACCTCACAGATAGAAAACGGGAAAAAGAGCAACTATGCCCGAATCAGGATTGAACCCGTTACGCCCAGATTACGGGGAAGACGCGCTACACCTAGGCCATCCCGCCAGCCTGCAGGCAGCGTTTGTTAGTTAAATATATAAATGAGTGAAATCCGCTCAGTAAAAATCTCTAAATGTTACATTCAGCGCATACTAAATATGCACCAAACTAATTTTGATATCATTCCTTATAAGAAAGTATGAGGATATAAAAAAGCCATATGTTTTATGATCATAGTTGAGAAAATAATGTGGTATATTTAAAAAAAAAGTAATAATTAATTTAAAAATCGAACTTTTTCAGTCATATTAACTAGTGGATATATTTTTCAGTTCCAATTATAAGAATTTTTATATTTGCACGTAAGAAGAATTTTGATACTTCTTTTCTTAAAAACAGGAAATGATAATTTAACTCTCCTTAATCCAATAATATTATTAAACAGAAGTTTGCGCTTTTTAATAGCAAAATTCAACATTTTTGTCAAATAAAGTAATATGAATTTTAAATTAATGAGATGCCGAAAACATTTTTGAAATGCAAATATTATTTGAAGAATATTCTATAGATAAACCGCTTTAATTATCAGTTAGGAGAAAATTTTCGTTAAACGCATCTCGGTTTCGGCATTATAAGATAAAATTTTAATTAATTTCCGCGGTTTCATTTTGCTTTTCTTTTTGCAAATTTCCAATCTGCGTTAATTGTTCGTCAATTTAATACCTTAGGATCAAATAATTCATTTTTAAAAAATTGGAAAAATTATTATATTTTGTAAATAATCCGAGAAAATGCTAACAACTCTCAAAAATATCTCAGGGTAGCTTTGATATTTAATTAGTTCTCAGCGCATAATAAAGAAGAATGTGTGTGTTTATCTGCTGACGCTCTACAGAAATCGTTTGATCGTTGGCGCAAATCGTTTGAGATAGAGCTATCAGAATCGGTACAAATACAAATATACTGTGAAAGATGGAAATGTGCATAGTTGGGGGATATTTTTAGAAATTTTATTGGAATTTTAATTGATGAAATATTAAGAAAGATGTGAGAGCTTTTATGAGACAACTTCCGAAAATATTATTGTACAAAATTTTTTAAGTCACTTAATAATAAAGGTGTGCGAGTGTGGTATATCTGTGCATGTGTGTTTGTGTGTATGCTTTAGTGCTTCACGAAATAAACGGCTATCAAATTTTTAATTAATTATTAATCGCAAAAGAGATAAGATTCTGGCAACTATCAGTGCAATTTCCATTAGGAATCAGAAAATGAAATTATAACCGAAAAAGATCAGAACATTTTGAAATAGACTGCCTTAATTGCACTATGGGATTAGACTCCATTAAGAAGGTTCATGTATACAACAAAACACATTTAATGCTATTAAAATACCGAAGCTTTAATTTCTTTCACAATTAAATGCTCAAAAACACTTTGACGAAGAATTCAGAATCAAGTTATGCGTAAAAGATTGAAATAAAATTAAATTAAAACCATTTTTCCTGGTAATTTAGCTAGTTACTATAGACAGTTAATAATAAATCAAAGAATAATGGCTCTTCTATCCACATTTTCAATGAAAATTTCAGCACAATTTTGAAAATATTAAATAAATAAAAACAATTATATATTACGTACATAAAAGAGAAACCAGTAAAATAATAGAAAAGAAGTCAAATTTTGTGTATGCAATATACATCAAACGCGATGTGGCGATCTCAGTTTTAGAAATCACTTGCTAAACCTCCCAAGGGGTGTGTGATGCGCATATATAGGATGAGGTGCATTTTGAAATTATTTAACCAACTGTCATGCGACTATAATACATATAATTGACTTTTTTGCTTAGTTTGTTTTTAAATGAAGTTTTTATCTACTCGAATGTATGAAGTATTGTTTGGCTATGACGTGTTGGCGGCTGACAATCAACTCAGATAAATGAATGCATTCGATAAAAGATGGGAAAGTATGAATCAGAAAATGGATGCTGAAGAAATAATAGGAATGTAATGCATACGATTGTATTCAATCAGATTCATTTTTCGCTTCTTTCTAATCTTATTATAAATTAAATTCATTGTATATGTATGTGTGCGCGTATATTTCATAGTATGTGTTCATGCATTTTTTTCCATTATATCATTTGGGAAAAATTCATCTGAATTTCGTATTGAATAAAATATGGACTTATTGAAAAAGTATAACTTATTGAATATATTATAAACTTATTGAATAAAATATGAAGAAAAATACTATTTAATACTATTGAATTTTCAAAGTACAGAAATTAATTAAATATTTATTTAATTAGAATTTAACAAAATGGGTTTTTTTTAAACATAATGAACTACTTTACGCCCATTTATTAAAATTTCTCTTTTATTTTAATACATCTTTTGGTAATACTTTTATTGGTTTTAAAGTAGTAATTTAATCATGTTAAAAAATTATGGTGAAGTCAATTTCTCTACAAAAACAACTTTACTTATATTTCAAAATTTCTGAACAAAGTTTTTAGAACAAATATAACAACCATTAAGAACTTATGGAGGAAAATCGATACAGGTGTTTTTTAAAAATCATCTGCTTCAATTGGTTTTCTAATATTAATTAAAAGCAGACGATAAAAATTTTAGATGCTTAAAGAATTTTTCATATTATATTTTATATGAAAATAATTTAATTATTAACGTATATATTTATACTAGTTAGTTAATATACAAAACATTTGTTACGTTAAAAATAATTATACTTGAAAGGATTTTAATTTTAGCTCCGTTAGGCATATCAACTAGTTATTAATTTATACTCAATTGCCTAATGGTGCATAACATTAACAGTCTTTATTTCTTCTTGCTTCTTAATTTATGAAAAATTAGTTGTCTGCTATCAAGAAATTTTTACAACGTAATTCATTAGAGCCACGTTATCAACCTTCTAAGCGGCGATCTTTCTAAAAATAATTATTTAGATGCAATATTTGTAAATTACTCAAATATTCCGAAAAACTAAATGAACTATTATTTATATAGTAATTTTAATGACATTCTGTTATTCGGCACTGTAAGGATAAACATATTAGCTCGCGAGATTCTTAGGATGCGTCAAAAATTAAGCTGACTTAAGATCCAGAAACACTTGATGGCTCTTTTTTTACCGATACAAGTAATATAGAGAAATCAATTATGGGAATTTTATTCTGGAACTGGAATTAAAACGTGAAGTTCCATCAAAATTTCTTTATCGAATTTTTCGATAATTACTATACACTCTTTTTATATATTTCATACATAAGAAAATGAAATTAAAAATTTTGGTACGAAATTTATATCTTTTTCCTTATCATTTTTTAGTATATTTTATACATGAGAAAATGAAATCAAAAATATTTTCAAGAAATTTATATATATATATATATTTATCATTTTTTAATTTATTTATTTATTCCACGATATTATTAACTTGAGTATCAATCATATGTGATACTCTTAAAACTTTCTTGTATATCAAATATGGTAAACGTCAAAGAAAAAAATTCAGACACGGGATTTTTATGAATCTTAACCCCACGAAAAGATATCCCTGGCCTCAGTGAATCAAAAAATACATTGTCAACTAAATTTTTCTTTCAGAAACAAAAACAACTCTCTGTGAATACAATAATTTAAAAACACTTTATACAGAGCGATGAAATTTTATAATACACAACACTAAATCTATAGATTTCTGCCTCCATTAAGACGAAAAATGTTGGATGGAAATCTACTAAATGCGCCCAAATGTATGTAAAGACACAAAGAACTATATGTATGAAATTTGGTATACATAAATACATCATGGTTTGTAGATCTATATTAAATTTTGAACCAAATGAAAGGTTAGAAGCAACTTTTTGTTGGTAGGTATATGTAAACGTATGTGAAAATAATAACTCAAAGGCGCAACGACACATATAAAAGAAATTGTAGCGGATGGTATGAGCGAGGATAGAACCTGGGACCTTGCGTTTTGCAGCCCAGTAACATAACCACGATACAAAAGCAATTGCTCGTCCAGCGTAGTTATTAACTGGATTATAAGCTATTCATTACAGACTCTCCCTCCAGTGAGTCGGAGGTGAGACGAACGATATGACTGTTGAGTGGTGATGTATTAGCTGTTGATTCTAATGCGCCTGTACCCATTTGAGTATCGCCACGC
This sequence comes from Argiope aurantia, assembly GCA_026543865.1. Taxonomy (NCBI): domain Eukaryota; kingdom Metazoa; phylum Arthropoda; class Arachnida; order Araneae; family Araneidae; genus Argiope; species Argiope aurantia. The sequence continues at coordinate 933,243 of JAPMOR010039821.1, forward strand.
GTTATGGCGAGCGTGTGGGGGGGGGGAGTGATTGCTGCGTCAAGTGAGTCTGACGACTTAGGTTGCGGGGAGATGGCACCACTACAGCTGTACGAAGGTTGAAGTTTCATCGTCCGAGGTCACCAATGTTGCGAATTGTGAAGCGTGAGGATAGAACCTGGGACCTTGTGGTTCGCAGCCCAGTAACATAACCACAATACAAAAGCAATTGCTCGTGCAGCGTAGTTGTTAACTGGATTATAAGCTATTCACTACAAAATATTCTATGCGATATTGTGGTCAAAATTGTATATCTGTGTTAAATTTTGGATCTAATTGATAAAAAGGATCGCATCCGAAATACATGCTTAGTTATTTCATTATATTAAGGAGTACAAAATGTGCCATTCAGTATCACTACATGTAGAAATGAGAATAGGAGGGGCACTTCTGCTTGTAGATTAGTGTGACTTTCCAGGATTTGCTAACTTCCTCCTTCATTTTCTACCTTACTTTCGCTATCAGTTCAGAGGATTGAAAAGTTTGAAGGAGAAAAGAAAAGTAGGTGCTATATAATCAATATTTGTTTATTTTTACTGCCCCCATGATAGATTGTCAAAAAAAATCAAGCTGTATGAAAATATTATGTATAATGGAACTTAGCTATCTTGGAATAATCTGAAAATCATCAAGTTAACCAAAGAATTTGCATCTTGTCGAAATCTCGGCATTTTATGTACGATGATGTTTGGTCATCATGGCATAATCTGGAAACCGCCAATTAAAATTTTGTTACCAACCTTTGTTACCAAAAAACCAATTATCATGCTATAATCTGAAAATCAACAACTAAACCCGGGAATAAAATCAGCTTGGCTAAATCTTAGCATCTCATGTATGGAGGAGCTTGGCGATGTTAGAGTAATCTGAGAATCGTCAAGCAAATCCATTATCTTGGTGTCAATTGAAAGTTACCAAGTAAACCCGAGACCATATAAATGAACAAACAAGATCCAAATAATTTAACAAAATCTATATTAGAATATCAGTACATTTTCATTGAGGTTTTAACAGACGTGAGATTCGAAAAAGGACAATTCACATTTACCCGTGCAATATACTAAAATTTACTAGAAAAATATTTATTTCTTTGGTATCGAATCAATTAAAATGGACATATTAAATTGCAGGGAATTGTCCTATTTCCAGCCGTAACTTTCTGACCAAAAATGTCTGACAAGAGCATCCGTCTTATCTGTCTATTTTACTTCAAACCCATTAGTTAGATAAAAGGTTAATGTTTTGTTTTAATTTCTGGTAGTGCGCAGAAATTATGTACGATTGAATGCGTTTCTCCAGCCATTTTTTTTCCCTCTCTGCCACCATAAAGTCTCCGTTGACTTGTTCCGGGCAGAAAACAAACGCGACGAGCTTTTAGGGGAAGCAAAATATGACCTTTTTAATGTTTTAACAGAGGTGATGAATTGGGTTTCCCTTCAGCCTAAGATAAAGGGGACGATTCAATGCTAATGTTAAATTGTTATTATGTGCGCGCTCCGAAACGTTTTTATTTTTTTTTTATTTTTTTTTTATTCTTCGTTTTTGTTCCAGTGACGTGCATAATGTATGACATAGAAAGAAATCAGAGCCGAAATTAATGATACTCTTTTATTAATAAAAGCTGTCTTCTTCATTTTGCGTCAGGAAGCATATTAACTTGCTAATTTTCTTTCATATGCAGTTTTGTGCCAGTTTGCAAGGATGTTTTGAATTGTGATGAATTCGTGTTTGATATGGAGTTAATTTCATATGAAAATGGTTTTAAAAAAGATCCTTGTTTTTTATCACTTTTTTTTTTGAAGTTGTAAATATTATCGAAAAAAGAATTTTCAAGACGATTCGAATCTCTAATCTGTAATATCGATAGCATAATGAGATTTTTAAGAGTGTTTCGTCCGCCATAATTTTATTTTTAAAAATGCGTACAGCTATGTAGCAGAGGTAATATGCACACAAACAATTTATGTGCTATAGTCGCAACGTATGTGTATAAACCCAGTAACTGAAACAACGAAAAATATTACTGTAAAATATACTTAAAATATTTTTACTCTATTAAAACTAGAGGGAAAAACTGCATTAAAACTGTATGGAAGTATAATTGGTAACACTGAAAAAAATATTTTTTTTATTTTAAGTAATATAAAAATAACGCTTGTGTTCTTGTATTTTCGACAGTTAACAATGTAATTCTAAAAATAATATTGTATTCTCTAAAGAGAACAAATAAAAAAATAGTGATTAAATTTTTAATTAAAAAATTTGATTAAACTTTAAAAAATATTTTCTTACAGAGCGTCTTCTAAATAACTAAATGTCAAATTTGTTAGTTCTAAATTCAACTGTGGACCCTTTCGAAATAGTGTTGTAGCTTATTTTTTATTTTATAATAATAATTATTATTATTTTGCGTTATATACGTCGTGTTGAAAAAAAATTTCATGTGAATAATTTCTTTTTTGAAGATACTTAAATAATAGCTAATATGAAATTGGAATGTTATTTCTAAGAGACAAAGGCAAAATTAAAATTCTGTGTCTGTTGCCTTTTCAGAAATATTTTTCATGTAGTAATGTTCAATCTTTTATATTTGCTTTTAAAATTATTATTGCATTTATTATGTATAATCAAGTAAAATATGAATATATTTCTGAAAAAGAAAATACTTAAATGCTGAAAGAAAGCAAACTATTATTTTTTTAATGATAAAAAGAATAAGAAATTAATTTTGGGAACAAAAATTAATACAGCCGTATGGAATATTTATTTTTCTAACGCTTGTGTTAGCTTAATGCAAAAGCTCTCCTATTTGCAAGGAAAATTAATTGATTATGACAAAATTAAGAACAGGAACGCAATGCAATGCATTGTATCAATTACGCTGCATTAGTTTCACTAATTAATTTACTTCTAAGAAATGTTTCATTTAAGTCGAGAGAGAATAGTCAGAGAATCTCGATTAATTTTGTAGTGAGAGGAAGAGAAGACGAATCTAGTAATTAAGTTTATTCTGTTATTATAGTTCTTAAAATTAAGCGGAACAGTATTTAGATTGAAATAAATTCAATAGTTAAATTTCGAAGGATAGCATGCAGCAAACTGATTCGCACGAATTAATTTAGTCCAAGAAAGATTTGTTTTAATTTCTTAAAATGGCAAAGAAGAAAAGGAGAATAAAAATGGAAAAAAAATAATATTCTGATTTTAACATCTATATTTACTTTTCATCTCATTGCTTATTTTTATTCATAGATGTAGGAATAAAAATTAAACTAAACGGAAATAATCTTTACTTGAAGAAACATTAAAACTATAAATTATTTCGTTTTTTTAATAAGAAGTTCAGAAATATTCAATTCTTAAATACTTTTTTTCTCTCATTTTAATAGGAAATAGGAGTTAGAACCTTAAAATTTGTTAGTTTGCTTTTCGAAAAAAATTGTTAAATATATAAATTAAAATGGCCAAAGCAGATATCGTGCCTATTAATGATTGCTTCAATAATTTACAATACTGGAATATTTTACATAAGGAAATATTTTTTTCTCAAATATAAAGAAATTTAAAAGATATGATTGTTAAATTAAAGTGCATTCCAAAAATACCTCAAGATTTGAATTTGCCACCATTTGTGCAATAAAGTATGGCAACAGATGATAGTTTAGAGTTAGTAAAAATAGAGCGTTACACAATAGAAAAACGGGTTTACGCAAGATTTGAATTAAATAAGAAAGACAGTTTTTTCTTTAAATTGTTGTATTTTTATTGAATCGTAAAGCACAGAAGATAAGATTATTTATGGAATAACACGTAGGGCAAATGGCCTCCACGCCTTTTCTGGCACTTATGCACGCTTTTGTTGAAATTTTTCATGACCATTTTGTATAAATGTGGCTGAATTTTTTGATGCAGCGTTGAAATTCTTCCTTCAATGAACACGTGTTTGTTGGCATGGACCTTTGACTTCAAATAACCCCATAAAGAGAAATTCAATGGAATTAAATTACACTATCTAGGGGCCCAATTCTCAAATTTTCGAGCTGTGGAAGTCAGACTTTCATTATTTTGGAAATATTGTTCAACAATGAAAACACGTTGTTCTATCGTGTAACACTTCATTTTAACTAACCCTAAACTATCAACTGTCAATATCTTTTAACAGGGTTGCCAACACTTTACTGCAGGATTGGTACCAAATTCAAATCTTGAGTTAATTTTGGGACAACTTTTATAAATTATATCTGCATTTTGCCTATTAGGTTCAATAATTAAAGTGGGATTTTAGAGTAATTTTTTCTCAAGAGAGTATTACTGTTATACTAATGGTTGTAATATATACCTTCAGCTGTGTATTAGTTGTAATAATAATGGGTTCAAGCTTGTGGGGCGGTATTTCATCATGCTTAGAATACATAATCTTAAAAGAGCTGTTTTCGTACTGCCATAGATTCCGAAGTACTGAAGTTACATAAATGAAAAATTAATAAGTCATTAGAAGTATAATATGATTATAAGATTTTGATATTCCGCTGTTAATATTTAATACGTCGTTACTCGCAATATCTTGCCAAACTGTAAAACTGTGAAACGGCAAAAGTTTCTCGAAATTCATTGGGTTTTTTTTTTGTTGTTGTTTTTTTTTAATTTGTCAAATCATAAGTCACTACAGTGAAATAACCGTATCTGTGAATTGTAAAATCTTTGGTCTATTATTATGAAATTGGACGTTTGATCATAATGTCCACGTTCGAAATATCATCCATTGTTGGCAAGCGATTTTTGCATCTTTATATTTCACGTAGCTCATGCAATTGGAGATTCCATTCATTTCTTCCTATAGGATTCTTAATTCTAATTCAAATTTTTAAATTTTTTAACATTTTGTAAATTGAACTTTTAAAGTGAACATAAAAAATATTTTTAAAGGGAATTAAAAAACAAACTTACCGGCAACAAGCTGTATTCGTCCGATTAGCATGGCCACTAACTGTCTGTTCCTTTTGCCAATGATCCACACATTGCAAAAAGCTAGTATGGAACACCAAGTCAGAAGGACACATCCGCTTCCGAACAGTACATAAGATGTCTGCCAAGCACTCGATGGAAAGTCCTCGTCGAAGTTGTGACATTCTAGTTCATCGTCATCTTTCTTGTCTTGTCCGCGATAGCACACGGACACCATTCCCATGGTAGAAACCAGTCCTTCCCTGTCGTATCGCAGGACCTCATTTCTAGGCTGCTGTTCTTTCACAAACCATTCTGGATGAACGTAGGCTGTCGTGGCCAGAGTAGACACCAACCATGACAATAGAATCCATAGAACAGTCACTGGCCATGAGGTTACCAGTTCAATGTGCACTATGGTACAGGAAGATCGCCTCTGTTTGGTACAAGATGGTTGTTTTAAGCATATTTCCCCGTTGAATTTGGGTTTACCCACTTTATACTGCATCTTAGTATGAAGGAGCTGGATATGCTTGTTACATGTTGTCAATGATTTTGCCAATAGTTTTTGAGGAAGCTTTTATACAAATATTATTGTTTAAAAATTGAATTCTTAAAGAAATACATTGATGTTTAATTGCAATTTTTTGTCATAGGACATATCTATTGCATAAAGAAAGGTTTCTATTTCGTCATCGAATAAAAATTTTACATTTAATTGAACTATGAAAGACGGCTGAAAAATATCCCTTTTATTTTGAGAATGTTCTGAGATTGATTGAATATTCTTTCTTGATATTGTATTCTGGTATTCTGCTCCGTTCTTTTTAAACCTGCAAAAGAAAGAGATTCGTAAACACAATAAATTACAATTAAATGCATTAAAATTGTATGTTCTGATAATCGAATTAAAAATTATTGCTAAACATTTTATTTCAAGTAAATATTTTATAATTAATTACTTAATATTCTTTTAAAGAAGTATTTCTTGAGTAAAACTTTGTAAAGATGATAGAACTTATCAAATTTATTTGTATAAATGTGGGAAAACAAAGGAAAACACAATTCGCTTTGGTTTTTGAATAAAACTAACTAAAAATAGTTCCTGTTCTATTGTACTTAAATTTTAATGCTGCTATAAAATCAACGAGATTTATTTGAAATTTAGAAATATTTACTTATTGTTTTCGTTTTTTTTATCACTATCTATTAATTTGAACATTTTTGATCAAAAGTTCAGTTATGGAGAAATGTAAAATTATCTTTCCGAAGAAGATGTGCAAAAAATTCCATTTCCAGTCTTCTTGCAAATAAATTTTGTTTTTAATCTGTATCTAATTTGATTATTTGTATCTCCATTTTATATGTCAATTTTTGTTTCACAATTCTTTTATTTCAAATTCTATAAATTTTTAACACTTGTATTTAAATAAATTTCAAATAAATGAAATAATTTTATTTAAAATATCAGATTTAAATAAACTAAAATTTTCAAATATCTAATTTCAAATATTTGCCTAACTAAGATTTCAAATAATTTTTGGAATTATATAAAGTTTTAAACAGAAATCATACAGAAAAATAATCAAACAATCTTTTATGCAAATATTCATTACATAAAAAATAATTTATGAAGAATCCTTTGAACGAAATAAAAATAAATTTTACATAAAATTATAAAAAAAGTTCTGTCCAGGTTAAATATCAAAATAACTCATTTAAAAAATCCTATGTTTCATAATTAGAGAAAACTCCAGGTAAATAAAAGAATATATGTTGTCCAACGAAAAAACTAGTTCTCCTAAACTGTGACATTTACATAGCAGCTCAATTTAAACTAACATTAACAACGTAATTTAAGGAGACCACAACTTCAAAAGAAAACACTAACTTTTTTTTTCACTTCCATGTTCTAATCCTTCACCTTTCAATGCTAATACTCAACATGCAGTAAGTGGATATTGCTACAAATAACCCAATAACAGACAAATTTGCTATGTTGCCACCACGTGTAGAGGGTAAACTCTGCGAACAAAAACAAATTGCTTCTTTTTGTTTACTTAATGAAGCCTAACTTCTAATCTCTTTGTTGACTGAAAAAAAAAACTCTTTTGTTTGAGCTTTAAAAAGTCGTCTGTCTAAGAGGATTTAGGTACAAAGAAAATCCGCATCTTTAATTTGAGTAGTTCCGGTCCTTCTTCCGTTTTCTTCTTTTGTTTATAAATCTTTTTTTTTTCCTTTCTCGACCAGTGCAGCAACAATTATATTATTTTCCCGGAGGCCTTGTTGTTTATGGCTATGGAGTTGTGTTACGGATTCGTCAATTGTTGTAGGAGAAATCTTAATAGAAAATTTTAGTTTCTTGTTAGAAATTTTTTTTCGTCGTTTTTCTGTGCTGGTAAACATGTAAAAGTCACTTTTTCCAAAATAAGGAACAAATGCAGCACTGTTTTTTTTTTAAAGAATAATTGGTTTGAAATCTTAGGAAAGCAGCAGTCTCAAATAACTGCCATTAAAAACTTCTCTTAGAATAAAATTCATGAAAACTTCCAGTATTATGCTCTTTTGTTCTAGGGGATTCAGACACGATATAGGTGGTAAACAGCATAGAACTTAAAAAATTGATAATTTGTTCACAAAACTGATTATCTGTCAACTTGCATAATTCAAAAATTGTTAGAACTACCTGTGCTTTAAATATAAATAGCTTGTTTTGGTCAGATTTAGCTAAAACGATTGACTCTTTGGAAACTTTCCATGCGTTTGCATACGAGTACATAAAATACTTATTTGCTTTGCATTTGGGCAAATTATAGTTTCTTTCGCTATTGTGCAGGCGATTTTCACATTAACTTATTGGCGATTTTTCGGTGATTAATCCTGGCAAGCTGTTAATACACAAGTATCCGAAAATGGAATATCAATTTCGTGCGTCTTTTCTCCAACTGAGAGAAACTAAAATTTGGAAAGGAATTAAATTGTAAAATACCATCGAATAGTGTCTTACTTGCAAATTTGGAAATAATGCTGTCAAAGTTAATTTTTTTCTGATAGATTGTCCTCTATTGCCATTAAACAGAAACAAAGATTACAGGAATAAAGCACTAAAACTGCAAAATTTTTTGAATGATGTGAGTTGCAATTCACATGCTGTTACTTGGTGTTTTTTTAATACTAATATTCGACAAAAAAAAAAAAGACGAGCCCTGTACTGATACTGCGTCTTCTCTAAGGCGACTGCCCTCTTTGTTCGGATTCTATAGAATCAAGCTTGCACAAAAGCTATTTTGGTACGGAACTATTCAGATGATGATAGACGTCTTTTGCGCCAGAACTCCCCTCTCTAACTTACGCACCACGACAACGGAGATATTTGACTTTCGATGGATTAAACGGATATTAGGTTCGGATATAGGATGATATTCCGTGCAATCGGGTTTCAAATCAACTGAGCTCAAGTCTCACAGTTTTTCACAAAAGCTGATTGCAATCCAACTTATCTTGAAGGGAAAAAAATGACGCCTCAGCAAGCATCATGGTAATATACAATGTTAGATGATATGCATAGTTATACTGGCCAAGCAACAAAAATGTTGTATAAATTAATTTGCAAGATTTTTTTGAAGAAATGTACCCCCTCTATCCCTTAACAATAGTAGCAGATGATGAATTTATTTTGTCCTTTAATTATAGAAAAAAAGGAATATATATATATATATATATATATATATATATATATATATATATATAGAACGGAACATTTGTTATTAGAAAATTAGATTAAATTAAACAATAAATTAAAAGTATTACTTCTAATTTTTATTTTGAATGTTCAAATAGATCTTTTGGATTTTTCTATAATTCCTTACTGCGTTTCAAACTTGCAGGTAGGATCCCTTGGCTGCGAAGTTTTTTTTCCTACTTTTTTCTGAAAGAAATGGTTTGATGGTACTCGAAACTCGTTTTATGGGATTTCCTTTTTCCCCCAAGTTCGGAATAATGAAGATTTGTGAGTTATAATGGCATGAGAAGTATTATTATGGAACCTCTTCTACTAAAAGCTTATGTCTCAGTTTTCCATATTAAACTTTGCTTGCACTCAATACAATTGACAATATATTCGGAAGCGTGTTTCCAAACTCTTGATGCGTTCATCTTATTATACTTAAATTGTTTTGCAGCTAACATAATTGCACATTTTTTTTAATTCTGCAGCTTTTTTTTTATATATCAGTAAGGAACTAGACAATAACAATTTGATATTGGCTTGAAAACTCACTTGTATTTTCATTTACTTTTACAATGGATTGATATTTAACTGAAGTGAAACAACTGATTTCGATCAGCAGATGAAATTAGGGAAAAAAAGAGAGCTATAATTCGTAATAATTGTTAATCGAAAAATTTAAAAGACCTATCAAAACAAAAGGCGGATGCCATGGAGCATTGTCATGAAGCACTGAGTTTGATGGAAAACTTCGCAATTTTGCGTTACAACATAATTTACTGTTGAATTTTCCAATAATTTTGGTTTAAATAATAAATTACTACTATCATCATGAAACATAAGGGGGAATTGAATTTTAAGAAATAATGAAATAGTGAAAATTTTAATAGGAATTTCTTGCCTTCTTATTATACAGTACACTCTCGAGTATCCAGTCTAATGTGGCCGATAGGCCGGAGTTCTATGAATTCATTTATTTGCCCACCGATATCAGAAGACAAAGTTTTTAATTCCAAAACTCACTGCAATAATGCGTATTTTTTCACTTCTTATTGAGTAGTAAGCTCTTCATTTATCTCAAGTCACTTAGAATATGAACTTGACCCGATGGATCATAAAAGCAGTTGCCGGTAAAGTGTCGAGTTAAAATAGAAGGTTCTGTACTGGTAGTTTATATATGTTTATATACTGTACTGCTCGTTTCAAGAAGATCGATTAGAGATAAAGTAAGTTCAAGAACATAAACTGTTCACATTTTAACACAAATTCTGTAATGCCCAACTTAAATGCAAGAAACATAAACAAGATATTAACGTAAATAATAGCCTAATTCTTAAGAAAAATTACTCAAACTGATTTTATTTATCACTGATGAATGATTACACAGATATGAAAAGGTAACCCAAAGATAAGGGTCGAAACTTACAGTTTTTATATTTTGAAAAAGTCCTTAATAGATGTCTTGCCTTCCTCATAATAAGGGAGCCGGATAGTCGAGAACCGAATACTCGGGAGTGTACTATATATTTTAACTACGCCAAATTTATAAATCCCGAATTTTTCAAATACCACTAACACTTTATACATTCCATTACTAACAACATTTATTAAGAATCCTATCTTTCAAACACATCCAAACAATTGCTTCAGAAATGGCAATTTGTCTTTGAAAGCAGCGAGGACCACATTATCGGCTTGCTCGTCTCCATAAAGCTCAATTAGGGACATGGAAATCAGTATGCAGAATCAAAAAATAAAGCTAGCGAGGAGAAACATTTTTATAAAATCTCGCCCCGTAATGCTGCGCTGATGCCTCCAGAATTGCTTCCGTGGGCGAAAATTTGGCGCCGAGTCCGCGCTAATTTCTATCAATCAATCGTCGCCAAAAGCCACCGAGTTTGCTGACGTCAGCGAGCCTCAAAATGATGGATGCGAAAGTAACAACGTTGATAAAAACTGAGGAACGAGACCGCCTGAGGGATAGGATTTCGGATTCTTTGGAGGTAAATATTCCATCGGCGGTCGTTCTCAATGGCATTAAGAAGATGATTATTTTTACTTAGGGTGCGTTGATGAAATTCGGTTTTTGCGATATTGATTGAGGTTGCTGTAGATAAATAGCGCTGCTATCAACAAACTTTTAATTTTAAAAACTGAATGTTCAGTTGGTGTTTATGTTTATGTTTCGATTTTATCATTTCATTAAATTCCACGGTGCTATTAAAGTTTTGTCGTGCTTCTTCGAAAGACACACGAATTCCTGTTCAATCGATAACAAGATGTGACGTTCCAAGAAATATTATTAGAAAAACTAAACGAAAATTAATATCCTTTCCACTGATTACAGAAAATCAACAAGGAGATCAGTTTTGAATCTTTAATTTTTGCAAGGTAAGCTTAGCCATGCTGACATCCTATTTTGAAGCATTGCAAAAGCTACTTTGGGTCAAGCTTCTATATAATTCTATTATGAGTTGAAAGAGGTAAACACTTTAACGAGTATAAACTCTCAAATAAATTTTTAAGCCACAACAAAAGCAAGGTGTTTTGCACAGGGAGAAATAACATTGAATAATCTTGAGTGTTAGGAACAAAGAAGCCTGCTTTTCTGACGCTACACCTGACTCAGCAATCTGAACAAACGGAAAGTGGTCACCCCAAAACTTTCTCGCATACTCTGTAATAAAGTTGTTATGATAGAGAACGCTTTGCATAGCATTGGCATACAATAGTTATGAAATTTACCTTTTGGCGTGAATTTAGCATTTTTACTGTATCTATCGTGTGATCCTTGGCGAATTACTTTGCAATTAATTCCCAGCATGCTCTTAATAGTATTCAAAAATCGAATTCGTGATTTAGAACACATTTTTCTCAGCGGATTGAAACAAAACTTTGACACAAGGCTGTACTAGTAGTCACAAAATCCCATGCCAAAATTTAACATATTTAAGTCACTGAGTTCTTGAATTATCGTTTTTGCATGTCTCTGAAATGCAGACTGACAGACAGTCAACCCGTTGTTGGTTTTGCTTCAAAATTTGATAGATATCTATATTATAGATGTTATATACGTATATAGTATTTTATCTATTTAACTATTTTCATTTTGTAATTATCGTGTTAACATAATTCGAACAGCCGGACAGACGAGCTTCCTCTGAACCGATTGTACTCAAAATCTGACAGAAATCTGAAAAATTGGTGTAAAGACCGAATATCGAATTTCCATTGTTTAGCTCAAAGCGTTTTTCAATTATTTTTTTAAGTAAACCTTTAATTGATATTTCTTACATAAATGGATTAGTTAGAAATTTTTGTTTCCTTTTAACACTTATTATTGATATTTTTTTGATCTCATACCGTAGGGCACTTTCTGAACTTTTGAATCATTCCTTTTTCAAACTGCTGATTCAATTCTGCTCTTTTCCATACCTCTAAGACCTTCAAAATAATTCAGAAGACTTATCTTTAAAATTGTGTTTTGAAATTACCATTCCTTTGTATCTCTTTCTGTTGTCGCAGAAGATATGTAAATTTCATAGATCATTTAATTTATAGATCCAAAATTTTCGAAAGGCTGACATAACAAACACTTCCAATTTTAAAGGAGGAATTTGCCACGCATTTTTCGTTAAGAATAAAGAAAGAAAATTCGCTACATAACACAGTAGAAGACAAACTGTAGTTACTTATTGGGTTATTTGTCCATTATAAGACAAGGATAATGCATGAAGTGATTTTGAAAATATCTCATATTAACTAGAGATTTACATAATCCTAGTTTTTCTCAAAAGAAAGTTTAAATACATACATTATAGCTTAAATTCCCTTTGTTAAGTATTTATTTAAAATGAATTCACAGGACACTTTTTTTTTACTTTCTCGTATACGTAGTATGGGGAAAGTATACTAACAGTCAAAAATTTCGAACTCGAGATCGATTATTGGGTTTGATTGAAAAATAGAACTTAGACTAATCTCCACGTTCAGACCTATCTGAGTTCGAAAAACACATTTTGGAAAAATATCCGTCTGTATGTCTGTCTGTTTGCGACAAAATTATCTTAAAAACGCATTGAGATGATTGAAATTTAGTGTATGATCCTTGCAGAAAATTTGCATATTCCTACATTCTGTTCAGATGAAGTCCGTCTGTCTCGTTATTCGAACATAAGTTAACACAACAGTTACGAAACGAAGAAAGCTAGATATATATTATTGGGTGCACAGATTTAACATTGTCAAGTGTGCAGACATTAATCAAATTTTGAGCCAAACGCAGCTACAGGTTGACTGTCTGTCGGTTTATATTTTCAAAAACGTGTAAATTCGATCATTCAAAAACACAATGATTCAAATATATCAAAATTTGGTATGGGATTTTGTGAGAACAAGTGCAGTTTTGCATCGAATTTTTGTTTCAATCAGTTTAGAAAAAATTGTCTAAAACAGAAATTCCATTTTTGAATACTATTAATGCATATCAGGGAATAATTGCCAAATAATTCGCGAATTCAGTAAAAATGCTAAATTCCGCCAAAAAATATTTCGTAACTATTCGTAACTAAAACTATTCGTAGCAAGCGCCATCTAAAGCGTTTCCTCCAGTTTATTATAGCGAGTGCCAGAAAGTTTTGGGTCGACCATTCTCACTAGTTTAACTCAATCATCGCGATCGTGAATTTAGCTAAAACTATATAATAACAGTTTACCAACATTTTCATTAAACAACATCGGCTATTATATTGTTCAGGTTTCCACAGTTCACCAATTCTCGTTCTAATTTTGATGGTTTTTACAATATAATCTAAAGCAATCGGAACTTGCGAAGAGATCAGAAGACTACGAACTCTTTGCATGCAATTTCGTTTGAATAAGAGATATGCAGGAATTTAAAACGAAGTTCTTGAACTCAAAAGTTTTTAAAAACTTCGAGAATTACTAAAAAGCGAATGCTTTTATAATATAGACACAAAGTTAATATTGAAAGTGCGAGATTGATTTATGAAGTAATGAATAATTATTATTCAATAAATAATTAAAGAGTGATTTCAGTTTACTGAATCAAAGGTAGAAAATTGAGCTTCAAGTACAAATTAAACGACGATATTTATTTTAAAAATGCACGGAATAAGGGCATAAGACCCTCATCAACGAATATATATTGATTTTTTTCCACTGTCGTTGGTTTTAGCCCTTTAATGCACACAAGTATTTTGTTCTTCTCCAATTAGTTGTCCAATTAATTTTATTCTTTAATTACTTACTTTTAACTACTGAGTAAGATTAAATAAAACTATTCATTTTATCATAAACTGCCTTATGACTCAACAGTTATTCAAGTTGGAAAAAATTATTTGATAGGGATTGTAGCTTTATGGCAGTAATTTAAATGTCTAAAATAAATAAAACAAACAGCCAGTGAGATTGGTCTCCATAAACCTTTCCCGCATCTTCCCTGAAAAAGGCGTTATTCCAGAGAAAGCCTTGGATCCCATTTGCGTTCAATAGTTACGATGTATTAACTTTTAGTGGAAATATATTTTTTTACTGAATCTATCGTGTCATCCTAATTTGAAAGGTGACTTCACTATAGATATTAATTATGTGCATAAAATTGTATCTATTTTGTTCTCTTTATTCTGTAATCATCGTGTTAAACTATATTCGAACAGCCGAACATACCAACTTCTGAGCTGATTTTGTTCAAAACTTGATAGAAATCTGCAAATGTGGTATAAAGACCGTAAACCAAATTTCAACAGTGTAATTGAAAGCGTTTTTGAGTTATTTACGCACATTTTCTAGAAATGTGTTTTTCGAACTAAGGGAGATCTAGAACGTGGAGATTCGTCAAAATCTGGAGTTCGAATTTTTTGACGATTACTGTACTTTATCTATTCGAGAAAGTAAATGATAAGTCAACATGTACATATAAAAGGTTGTTTTTACATTACTCGCCTTTGAAGAGAATTTCATATCACGATCGTTTGAAGAATATTAGAGTTTGAAAGAAATGTTCTTATGATTTATATGCAGGTAATTTATGTACTATTGATATGCTGATACACAGTAATAAAGGATATTTATGTAGAAAACACTACAATTAATATGATAAATATTGCAAGTATATAAAATGAGAATCTGTGGGCAGTTATATTTCAGTGTTGCAGATAGGATAAAAAATATTATAAATAATATTTGACTTAAAAGAAATTCCTTTACTTTGACGAGAATCCAAATGGACTGGTAATAGAAAATAGATTTCAAAATCGAAAGAGTAAGAAATGGGACCTCAACATCACTGAATATCAACTTTATATGTGTATATGGTGCACTTTCAAATCTCTCATCAAGAATCAGACATCCTCAGGTTTCTGTGGCTAAGAAATCTTATGCACGGAGTGCAGTCTTAGATGCTGTGCTCAACATCTGATCATCTTAAAATGATGAAGTTCGTCCCAAAGCAGGTTCAATCCGAGACAATAATGTGATAAATTGATCCATTAAAAATCCGCATCTGATGAGGGTAAAATTTTGCAGAACTATATATTTTCAGGTTTCCGTGATTTTGGAATGTAGGGTGTGGGCTTAACTGTTGCAACCGTCAACTGACTATTTTCCTCAGAACAATGAAATTCGTTTCCAAAGTGGGATATTAATGAGATCAATTAAATTCCGTCGAAGGTCTATATTCTATTGGTCATTTTAAATCTACCCTCGAGGACCAGGCATTTTCAAGTTTCTGTGACGTTAAGAGAGTAGGATGATGGTTTACATGTTGTACCCGTCATTTTGTCATCATTTTTAAAGTGATGAAGTTCGTTCCCAAAGAAGATCTAAAACGGAAATTAATGTGACAATTTAAATTCCACCGAATATCTGCACTATGTATGGATCTGATGTATGTTAAATCTGCCATTAAAAAACAAAAGTTCTCAAATATCAAAGGCTTTGAAGAGTGTGGATGAAGTTGCAATTTAGCATGTGTCCTCAACGTCCCTTTCAAAACGATGGACTGTGTCCCAAAAACATCCAACGCAGGATAATAACCTGACAAAACAAATTAAATGCACAAAAATTAAGTTAGATTACACTAAATTTATTTGTTGAAAAATTTCATATTTTGAATCTTAATCAGAAGATGAGGACTATATATGATATGGATTCATCAGATATCACTCCAAACGAGAAGATGAGAGAGGTTTTAGTGCTCTCTTGTTTCACGTATAAGTCGAACAGTTGATAACACAAATTCTTTCCCTTAAATATCCGGCATTATGACAACGTTCAAAGGAAGCGTAGACAACGTTATCAGTATGACAACAATTATGAAAGCGAATCAAAAAATAAAATATAATTAATCCATTTGACTGTAGAATAGCGTATTCAATTCTTCCCATTACTTTGTCAACCATTTGTTTTTGTGAATGTACCAAAAGTCGAAAGGATTAAAATAAGGCTGGAAAATTAATTCATTTTAATACTTTTGGTGTTATTATTTGTTTACTCACTTTTTATTTATTACTAACCGCTTTTGGAGATCAGCTTGTTTCACTTGAGCCTCAACTTTACTGGCTGTAAAAATATTAATATGGAATGCACCTATTTAAACTTTTTCGCACTTTTTAATAAGATTGAAAAATATGAATATATTTTTACTTCACTTTTGCCCACAAACTTGCTTCACTTTCGAGTTAATTTACCGGAAAATTTTAAATCAAATAAATAATTTTTTAATCTTAATTTTAACACTGCAAAAATAGCGATTGTATAGTTTCAGCCTGTATTAGTTTAATTTCATCATAATATTGAAAATATTGCAGTCGATTAAATATGTCAATCTAAATTTAGAAAAAAAAAAAAATTCGAATTATAGAAAAAAATTATATAAAAATGAAATCGGTATAATCAAAAATAATTTTTAATTTTTAAGATAATATAAAAATGATAATTGTAAGGAAATATTTCCGGAAAATAGAGCTGAAAAAAAACACTTCAGTTCGACTCGCAGAACATAAGTATCAATCCTGAACAGAAACTTTAGATTTGTATTCTAAACATCAACATACACGCAATTATCTTGATATATTAGAAATAAAGATAATTGAAATTAAGAATATTAACTCACGCATTCATTGCCTTTCTTATTTTCTTCTTCTTATTTACAATATACCTCCAGCGGGTGTTCTTTTCTATCTTTATTACCAATTTTTTTAATCTCATCTGAGCTTAGAAAAATAAAGCAGCCTAATCAATCAAAAAGTTGAGAGATTAAACTGTTTACGCACTCAAGGGAAATTAATTAGATCATCTTCTAAAACAAGCAGACTTGCTCGCATTTACAGGGATAGATTATACGTGCAATGTCTTCATATTTTGAAAGATGATTTTTTTCCTAAACAAGTTAGACAAGGGTCTTGATATAATTTACTTTCTGCTTATCTCCCTCTTCTAAATTGATTAATAAATTATTCCAGTTAAATAATTTATATTTATTTTTTATCTGAAAACCTTTTATGGCGTAGTTTCTTTCCTTGAAATTCTGTTTGATTCTATTGAATTAAGTAAAATTGAAACATAATTAAAAAATTATTATGAAATTAATTATTAAAAATATAATTATATATATTAATTAAAAATATAATTATTAAAATATTTTATTATTAAAAATATTATGAAATTAATTCTATTGAAACATAAATAAAAAATAAAAAGAATAATAAAAAAACGAGCATAATCCAAGCCAGTAGACTTACGTTTATACGTTACGTTAATTACGCTTTCATCATTTTATATAATATAGTAATTGTAAGGCAGTACTTCTTCTCTAATCATTATTTTGTTATCAATGGCTCTCTTAAATTTGTTGAAGGATTGTATTTAATTGCAATATGACAAATGAGTTTATACTAGTCAATATATCTGGCGATTTTTGGGATTAAAATCTCTCACGTGAAATAATTTTAACATAAAAACTACTTTAGAATAAAATATTCTAATACACATAAGCTTTTCTGGACTAAATTTTTTATCATTCTTTATAGTCTGCATTTAATTAAAATGAGAATATCAATTGAAACAGACAACTTTTAAAAACAACCTATAGATAAACTTCTTCTTTAGTATTAATTATATTAACAATGGAAGTTTGGTTCAGAATATTGTTGAATTATAAGAAAAGCGCTTCATGTTTGAATTATTGATGTAAGCTTAATATTAAGCATTTTCACATACTTTAACAAGTAGGGGTGGTATCTCTAAAAGTTTCTCTCCTTAATAAACGTACATGTCTATTATAAACTGTGCCATTGAAAATAGCACTTACGAAAGAACGTATTAGTATGCTAATTTCAGCAATTGTTTTGACAATTAATCATTAAAAGGAGTCTATTATAAAAATAAAAGGATGTGGATTTTAGATGCTTTTTTTCCCGTCCGATTAAAACCAAAGTTAAACATAAAACTATAATTTAGTCATAAAATTGGGTGCGAAATTTCATACATCTGAGTCGTTGTATTTTTGAACTATCGCATTCACATGTTTGTGAAGGTAAGACTGACAAGAGGTCAAACACCTCATGGCTTTCATCCAAATTTGATGCATATCTGCTCTTTAAATGTTACATCCGCGTAAAAAATTTTATTCATCTAGCTCCCGCCGTTTAATAATTATTGTGTTAACTCACATTCTGACAGACGGGTTGATAGACTTCCTCTGAATGAATTGCGTTCAAAATTTGACAGGGATCTTCAAATTTGGTGTTAAGACCATTTTCCGAATTTCATCTGTCTATCTCAACGCGTTTTTGAGTTATCGTGTTCACAGACAAACTGACAGACATATTTCCAAAAATGTATTTCTCGAACGAGAATGGCTACAACAAAATCTCGAGTTTAGTGACGATTACAATACTTTCATTTCTTTTTCAACTAAGTAAAATTCTCTATTTGTTACCCCATGGTTTAAACACTAGATGTCAGAAAATTGATAAATAAAAAGAGAAATTTAAAATATTAGTGGTACAGTAGTTAAAACAGTAGGAAAGGCACAATTTTGATTAATTTCGAATTAATTAAATATTTAATAAATTTTGAGTTTTGTATAATAGTATTCTTTCTCATGTTTTATATATTAAGTACTCAAAATTTGGCCCATTTGCTTAGAAGAGGTTGTAGAATATACATACATACACAGTCTTAATTATTTTAATTCATATTAGCATTTGTAAAATGCCTGTTCGACAATTACAAAGTTACGCGTGATGAAGCAAAGGTGAACTTACGATGGATTCGACGATGGAATATAATTACGCATTATGGAATAATTTCACAATGCAATGTCATTCTCACCAAGGACCAGCCACAAATGCGCTGAATATGATGCGTAATTTTGAAAAGGAATCAATTCAGAACTTCGTTTTCGTTATCTGTCTATAGTTAAAAATCACTGCTTCTCATCTAGACAAGCTTAGGTAGCATTAAAATATAGTACACTGATCTATTTAAATAAAATACGCGTTTTGAACTGTACCTCTATTATAGATTTTTAAAGGAAAATTTTTTACATTGTATTAATAAAAAACTAATTTTTGCATCTGATAAAATTTCGATCAGATTTTTAGCGGATTGGAATTGACTCAACATTACATCAAAAATATATACTCGTAGATAATAATGGCCTAATCTGTGGTGGCTTGTAAGAAACATCATAACTGCCTTCAACTAACTAGTTCAAAATTTGTTTTACGAAGAAAAATCGTGAATTGTTTTCATTCGAAGCTTAACATCTAATATTGAATACTTTTTATAAACTATAAAAAAAAGATTACAATTTTTATATCTAAAAGTTAAAAACATTGATACTGCCTTCAATAAGATTTTAAAATTTTCGAAAAAATTGATTGGAAGTAAAATTACATCGTCGCTATTTAAAAGATATTTGCAAATGGCAAAAAATTACTTAGAAATAAAGCAAATTGGATTTAAGGTTTAAAAATATATCTTTCAAATATCAAATATCAGCATTGGGAAAAATGTACGCACCTTTTTGACAGATACTTAGTCAAGGGATCAGTGGAGACAAAGTTAGATACTCAGTTCCAACAACGATTTTTCGTTTATGTGATCTAATGCATATTAAATTTGTTGCAAAGAAACATTCTCCAGCAGTTGTGGTCTGAAATTTGGGAAGGGAATGCCGGCTCCGTCACTACGTTCGTTGTCTGACCACTGTTTAAATTGGAGAAGACTGTCCCAATATTCGTTCAGTGATTACATAGTGGCGCTAATTTAGCTGAATTAATACAAAATAAATAAAAATTTGTAATTATAGTCCTTGAAAACAAATTAAAAAAAATAATGGATGAAAAAGTACTGAACAATATATCTATTTCAAAAATGAAATAAAATAAAATCATATTTCTCAGTTTCCGATATCGAGTAATTTTTCTGGCTATGAGATGTAATAAATCACTTAATCCTTTTAAGAAATGCAATTATTTGATTCGATATCTCAGGTCTTCTTTAATAAATAAAAGTTGAAATTAAAAATACTAAATAGTCTTTTATTGAAGTTGAGAATATTTTTAATTAAAATAGGTACGGACAAAAGAATAAAAAGAATAAAACATCAAAATTACTATGGATCTATATTAAGAAATAAATGTGACATTTTATTTAAAATTAGAATGATTAATTTTTTACTAGCATGGTGTTACTAAAATGAAAGACAATTAGTATTTCACATTCATATAACAAGAATCGTATTTTTGCTTGGATTTTCAGAAATATATCATTTTTTGAAACGAATCATTCAATTTTTTATTCGTTTAATCACAATTTTAATTATTTTGAATTTTGTTTTTCATGTAGAAATCATGAAATCCATGCAAAAAATAGACAAAACGAGAACATTGTAACTGCAAAACATCGCACACAGTATAGAAAAATGTTTCAAAATGAAAAATGAATTATTAATAAAAAGTTCTACAATTTTTTTTAGCATAATCTCTTAGATTATTGAGATGAACAAGCGAAAAGATTAATCTTTCAAATAAAATCTTTTAATTTGTTGTTTAAACGAAAGTTTCCCAATGAAAGCTAAAAATATAATGCATTGCATACATATTTTTAATACCCAAGTCATTATACAACATAATTCAAGATTGAAATTTATTATTTTATATCGAACTTATTCCATGAAAAATTGGTTTAAAGGAATCAGAGACGCTAATAGCAAATCAATTATACAATTTTTGCTATAATTTGTAAAATATTATTGAACATTGGTACATTTATTTCAAAGATTGACCTCAATCCAATTTATAAAAACTTATTAAATAAATTAACATCAATCATGATAGACAAATTAATATTTTCAAATTAATCTGATTTCAAATCACATACACACACACAAAAAAAAAATACTTACATTAGCAGGAATAGGTGTCAGATAAATCAATCATTACACCCAGAATGTCGAATTTCTGAATTTTATTCTTTCTCGTGTAAAAGTTCAAATATTTTTATTGATTTCTTAAGTGCTATTATTTATTTCAACACTTTCAATCCTTTCGTTAAGTAAATTACTTACAGCCAGGCATTTTTTATTGTTTATAATTTGCTTGTATTTCTGTGTTACGCTTGTTGATTCTTAGAACGACGCGACAAATGAAGAGCTTGACTAGAATTTTCATCGCACTTAAAAGACCGAGTTGACACTCAATTGCAGAAACCGATTAGGAAACTGCAGGCGATTTTTCGCCCACTGATTCCAAATAACGATTTGGCAGCTGAGACATTTAATGGTTCATTGTTCCTTCCGAACGCGGAACACGTGCAATGCGAAATGCATCCGCTGAAGGAGGGGGTGTTTTCGAACATCTTGCATTGTGCTTCTTCTTGAAGCAAACTAACCCTCCGTTATCCTCCCACCTCCAGATCCAGCCGGCGGCGAGACTGCCAGGAATGATTGGCGATATTTGGTGAGAAAAAGTCCCGCCAAATTACTGAGTGGGAGGACATTCATTCCTGGCAGACATTCATTCATTCCTGGTTATATTATTTTTTGTGAAATAAAAATTATCATTTTAGAAAAAGAAAGAGATTCAAGTCATTATTGATTTTTTAAATTTAATTTTGTTGGATTTTGATTGAATTTTGAATCCTATAAAATGTTAGGAATTTTAAATTTATGATTTTCAAATTTTAGCTAGATAAAAAAATAGATTGTCATTTTAGAACTTATTTATGAAAATTTAATTGCAAGATTTTTTAAAGTTATTATTTGTAATTTTTTAGGTAAAAATGTCTTGATAACTTATTAGAAAATACTTAATTAAAATTTTTTGTCATAAAATTACTAATTTTTAATAAATGCAAGTTTTTAAGAATTTTTTAGAATTATTATGAAATTTCATAAAATAGTTCCAAAATATTTGTTTTAAATGATCGATAAAAAAGTTTTGCTATTATTAAAGTATCTATAAATAAATAAAATAATTAATGTGTTTGAATTAAGTCGCTTAATTTATACATTTTTTAAATATTTAATAACAGGTAATGTATATTTAAATAACTTTTTATTAGATTAGGGTTTTATTTTAATTCTAACTAATCTTTCTGATTACATTTTTTAAAAAAAGTTCGAAAAGTTATAAAAATTATTTTTAAATTTAAATTAGACAAAGATTAATGCATTAAGATCAAAAGATATTAGTTCTCAAAGAGGTTGAAAATTGAAATATCATGTATGTATCTTGAAATACCGTTTGATAAACAGGTGAAAATTATCGCCAAATAAGTGAACAATCGCCAATTCAAGTTATTCGGGAATCCTGGGAAATCGTTTTTGCAGGATTCAGTTCAGTTCCACACATGTTGTTGTAGATACAGGATGCGTAAAAACGAACATCTTTCTTATTTCCCTTCGTATTTTTTTTATAAATACACAAATACAGGGTTTTGAATTATGAATTAATGTATTCAGAATTTCGAAAATTCATGTTAAAAATTATACTGAGTTTTATAAAAACATTTTTCCTTATTTTTTTATTTATATTTTTTTGAAATTAAGTATCGTTTCAAATGTTTTTTAATGATGAAATGATTATATTAATTGTATTGTGAAATTAAAAAAAGTGCCATCAGGTTTTTATTTGATAAAATAATGAAAAACTCAATGCAGGGTAATGTCATCGATTACTACAGATATTTTAAAACTGCGTTTCCTGCATAACTGCAGTTTTAATTTTTATATTAATTAGAAAAAGAACCTCAGCAATTTTCAATGAAAAAAACCCAATTTTGGTAGAAATGTGTCATATATATATATATATATATATATATATATATATTTCATAGATTATTATCATTAATAATTCATTAATTAAAACGCAATCTATCACCTTTTGCATAGTTAGAAATATTATGCAGATCTGTTGCTGTTTAAAATTATAGCTTTTTATATTTATGATGCGAATTATACAAAGAGAAAGTTCTGAGCTACAGATTTTGACAAATCTCTTGGTTTCAGAACTGTCTGAGTTCGAGAAACCCCTATTTTTGGAATTAAATATGCGGTTTTTCTCTCTGTCCGCCTATGAATGAGATAGCTCAAAAATGATATGTGCAAGATGAATGAAATTCAATATATACATGCATATTTATATCAAATATACAGATTTTTTTATCAATTTTTAAATAAAATATCTTAACAGAAAGTCTGTTTGTCTTGCCGTGTACAAATGAGCACGATGTCAGCAGAATGTAAAAAGCTAGATTAATGAAATTTGGTGTGCAGATTTAGCATCTACAGTAAAGATCCGAATCAAATTTTAAGACAAACTGTTTGTACTTGTAAATAAAGATAGCTCAAAAACATTAATAAGTGGAAAATTTGGAATGCGATTCGGTGATTATAATTGTAGTTTTGTGTCAAATTTTGAATTCGATACAAAGTTTTGTTATATTATAGAGTATATGCTTCTGATTTGCTTAATTTTCCGAATACAAATCTGAACACTCATTGTATTCTCGATTTTATTCATTGTCCATGGTGAGAGGAGAGAATAACGTATTTCTTAGAGGGTGTTAGAGAAAGTTTCGAGTAAATCATTCCCACTGGTTGCAATTTTTTTTTTATGAATTTAAAATTTTAGTTTTTAGTTTTTCTTATATGAAATAAACCCAAAACATCAAATGTAAGAAAATAAATTGCAAAAAGTATTACTTCTTTTGTAATATTAAACCATTTCGTATAAAAAAAATAACTAAAATTTGTTTTTGAAAAATTATTAACTTACTGTTTTTATAACGCTTTTTTATATGATATGAAAAAAATTAATTTATATAATTGGGAGATTTCATTAGATTTTTACTCCGTTAATCATTTCATACTAAAGGACTGTAGAAAGGTATCGAGTACATTTTCTCAATAAAATTGTTACATCACAAATTTTCTGTGGTGTCTATTTGTTCGGTGACAAATCTTTGAGTCAAAAGTCCAGGAATACGAAACTCGATTCATTAATGCTGTTTTCAGGAGCTTGTGGGTCAGCAGATAAACCCAGATTAATCATTGTTGTTCTAGTATGACTTGGGATATTCGATATTAGATTCCGGATTCCATATTGTCCTCGTTATCTGATAATGGTTCGAAGTTACAATGTTTTTCTCAAATTTGATACTTACAGATTTAAAAGTAAGAAAATCTTATTAATTAATCTCAACACTATTTATTGAAAAATTTTCATTTTTCGACATTGGTTTACAGCAATTTTAATTGGTGCTAGCATTAATATGACTATATTTATTTGCAATTTTAAAACTATTCCAATATTTTTAAATGTCAGTTTTTGAAAAGACTATAATTTTATGAATATCTATGAAATTTTCATTCCTCTTGCTAAAAGTTAAACATTTATCTAGTAGTACACTCATTAGTACACCAATTAGAAATACAATTATTAGTACACTCACTTGAAAGACACTCACTAGTACACTAAGTTGAAATACATTCATTTTCACAATACATGAATTATTTCATTTTCATAAGTCTAATAATAAAACATGTTATGTAATTATTGAAGATGAATTTTATCATTGAGGTGTTACATCTTCCAAACTACTTTTCAAAATAAATCACATGCTGTACATTAATAATTTAAATCTCATCAATGGAAAATTTTAATTTAAACATTATATGTGCAAAATTAGTTAATAACCCTTTCCTTTAAAATTATAAATTACTTTATATTCACAAAAATATAAATCCTGCTAAAGTATATCCTGCCAAGATTCTAATGATAATTTGTATCTGGGCTCTAAAAGATATACCATTTCATCTTAATTCACAAAATTTGGCATAGAAATGCTGTAGAAGATAGAAAGGTGCACCTCAGAGCTATGTTAAATTTCTTTTTAGAATTTTAATTAACAAAGCTTAATTAGATCATTTGGCATCTTTCAGCTATAAATCGCGAAAATGTTACTGTATAAAATTAATTTTCACATAATTTCAAAATTTCAAAAAAAAATTCTTTTAATTATACCATTTAATTGTCGTGCAATTCCTGAATTTTACATTTAAAAAATATTTTTTACGTGATTTTCAACAAAATATTTCATTGTTACAATTCATTCCACTCCATTTTAATTTTGTTATTAAAGGATTAATGACAATATTTTCTTCCATTATAAAAAAAGCAAAAAAAAAAAAAAAAAAAAAAAAGACAAATTTAATTTTTAATAACGCGAATTTGTCATGGATTTTATTTTATTACAAAGGTTTATTTACACAATAGATAGAACAAGTATAAGGCTGTTAAAATAGCAAATTCTAATGTCTATATTTTATTTGATGTTTAAAAATACTTCTTTTGTATAAATCATAACATCAAAGTTATATCCAAAGATTTAATGGAAATAAACATAGTCAATACTGTCAACGAAACACCTTATCACCAATGCGGATAGTATTAAAATATATGAAAAAATGCATACTTCTTTCCTTATATAAAGACCGGAATTCGAGCCCATTTCTTGCCTTTTTAAAAACAATTTATCATTTCTTCTGCCTCAAAATTTTCCCCAAAAAGCGCATGGAAAGAGTGGAATTTCATCTCATTCCATTTCAAAAAAAACTTCCGTGAAATATAGGAATAGACCTCTTACTATGTATCTCTCCGAGGTGCTTCAGAATTTAGAGTCGGTCTTACCTGTATAAGCCACCTTTGAAAGCCATTTATTTCAGTTTATCCCTTTAGAGGAACATATTTCACGCGGTTCCATTTTATTTCAAATTTTTTTTTCTCACCTCTCAGAAAGCATTTTTCTTTTGGCGGGAAAAAATCATTCTCAGCGAGTTCAACTCGGCTATTTTATAGCGACGTTTTTCAGCCAAAAGGAATATTTTCCGTCTATGTAAAATTCCTTGTGTCAACAGATTGAGGATTCCTATTTGAAATTCAATTTGGTTCTTTGTCGAATCTGTTCCATACGGTGGTAAATATTAGCTCGCTTTGATTGAAGTTACGATGGTAAGAGGTCTGGAATAAAGATTTTGGATTCATGTGGTTTGCATATTTCGATTCACTTACAATGTATTTCATTTATAGAAATAAAGTATATTTCAAAAAGTAATAAAGAAAGTTGAAACATTTTAATATCTTGTTCTAACAAATTTTTTGGTAGTATTTTAAGGAAAAATTCTAACAAAATACAGAAAGTAATGCATTAAAATGCTTAAAATATTATATCAGTTAATATTAGTGTCAGTTCATCAGTTTAACTAGTTAATATTCATTTGTTTGTTTTTTAATATTAGTTTCAGATTCTTCCATATTAAATAATAAAGAATTTGAATTTTTATTGTTATAGAAGTCATAAAATTAGAAGCTATAAAATCTGAAACAATGAATTTTTTTTACCACATAAATGACATAAAATATCTTTAATAGTTTATGCATTTCGCATCAACTTACAATATGCATGCAAGGTAACTCAGAAATTAAAATGTTGAAGAGTCATTATAAACTTAATCGTCTAGTATTCAAATTTAGAAAAATAGAAAGCATGTAAATGATCAAAAATTCGATCAGACATTACGTTCAGATCAGGATAAATTACGTTCAGACATTCCTGAGTCTCAAAATTCCATGTGTAGAATATGAAATTGTCTGATAAGTATTCAATTAAAGTTGTTAAACACGTTGGATAAGAAAAAATTAAGTTCTAAGAAAACGCAGTCGTAGCATATTGAAGGAACAACATTTATAGAAACTCACAACGCAAGCACACAAAAAAAAAATAATCGTTAATTCGAAAACAACAAAATAACGCTTAGAGTGCACAACTAAAGAACTTGTTCCACAGTCAGTACGCTAAAGCCAAAATTAATCCTCTTGCCGACGCTTCCCGATAAAATACAAATTTTCTAGAAGAATCTACAGATCTCGAATCCAATATTCTTGTATCTTTCAAAACCTCCATTTGTTGCCTAAGTCACTAAATTCATCGTCAAGTTTGTTATGGATCTGGCATTTATTCAATATCAATTAAGAATCGCAGTAAATTTCTCTTTGCAACGATGATACTAACTTGGCAAGGAAGCCGTGTTACAGGTTTGTAACAATGTTTCGACTTGGAAACGCTGTGACTCTGGTAAGTGCATTTCGATATATGATATGAAAATTAAAACTACACAACTCTATCAAACTGAGAACGAAATACTTCAAGGTGTAAATATTTTTTAATGTATTTGTTTTTATCACATGTTTGCGAAGATCATGATTAGAAAAAAAAGCTGCAATAAAGGAAACTTTGTATTTGGTCGTTCCCTCATTGTGTATCAAATTTTCGATCGGGAAACGGGAAAAATACCATTCAAAACTCTATAATAGACTTTATTCATATGCCACAAAGTTAAACGCAAAATAAGCCACATTATGGAAATATGTGAGAAAATGCAAGAACTTAAATAATGGGAGATCTCTCTAGTTTTATGCTGAAATATATATGCAAGGGATATCATAAGGGAATAAGTAAGAATTTTATACGCCCTTTTTCCACTGTCAGATTTATTCTTTTTTCATTAGTTTTATACTGAAATACACGAACATAAGCGATGCTTATTGCGGTCAGTTTGATTAGCCAGCAGACATTAAAACAAACATAAATTGTGTGATTATTAATATTACTTTTTACAAATAATTCCAAAATGTGTTTTTGGGACCCAGGGAATCTGAAATGTGGAAATGTTCGTCAAAATCTCATGATCGAATCTTTTAACAATTACAATATTTTCCTTGATATACTTCGTATATAAGAATATAAAAAGAAGTTCCTCAAAAAGTTTCTATAAAATATAGAGATTGACAGACCATCTTTTTAAAAAATTGTATGATATAAAATTCATTTAGCACAGAGTGCAAGTGATACAGCCAAGCTAGATTAAGAGAATCTTAGAAGAATATAACAAAAAACATGATTTTTGTTGCAATGTTTCTTTGTTCTTTCCCCTGAAAGTTTGCGTTCAGCAAATGCATTGCACAAAGTATTTTAAGAAAGCATGTTTGCAATTTTGGTAGATATAAAACCGTATTATTTAGAACACTTGATAGAACACCTTTTTAAGAATTAAAAAATGTTTAAGATGACCAAAATTAATGAGTATGTAGTATCAGGAATGTATTATTAATTCATATACATGGAGATTCTTATTTATTTAATTAATATATTCTAATTAGAACTGGGTATCTAATGCACGTCACAGTATATTATTCTTGATAAATAAATAATTATTATTGAAACAAATTCCAGTTTACGAAAATTGTGAAGGAAAAAATTTCATTAGTCATAAACAAATTTTAAAATCACTCATCAATGGTCAGATTTTTTGTAAGCCTTCACTATTAATTTGAAATCCTTTTACTAGGTATTCAATTCATTACTTTAGATAACGATTTATTGCTTTCTCCCTCAAATTCCATGGACACAACTGTAATTAACTATTGTCTAAACCGGAGAAAAATACTTTTTTTTCATACTTAAAAACCAAATCCCTTAAAAAAACAAATTGAATTTTTCCTTAGAATATTCTCAATGCTATAGTGAAACCTGGAAGAAAAGGGCCGAAATCATCAAATATGCATATCCCAATTAAAAGTTCCAGGAAGCGCCATCTGGCGGCTCAAAATTCTCTGTGTCAACATTCTCCTGATAATTATAAAGGCGTTTCAGTTGCTTGCTTACGAGCGAAATAAGATACTGAGTCAACACTCTTTACTATTCATGGATGTTGCGAACGAGAAAATGAATTCTGGACTTATGTTCTCCAACGGATGTGCTTCGTAATTTAGCTTACCCGCTCTCTACGGAAAGCAGAATAAATCAATTCGTATCATTCTGGATTCTTTCTTTTGTTAGCTGTTTCTTTGTTGAGGGATCAGTTTTAAACCTATTAATTCCTCCAGTATCTTTTGTTGTTTGTTGAAAGTTTTCTATTCTTGATTCTACAAGAGTGTAGTTGTTGTTTTTTAAATTCGAGAAGTATTAAAACATCCTGATTCTAAAGATTATGTAGAAATTATTTGTTTCAGAAATTTTGATGATATTTTTTAATACTATGTTTTAAAGGGCGAATTAAAAATAATTTAACTAAAATGAATATTTTGAAGATATCCCTCGCAGAAAATGATGTAATATAGGATCATTATTCTTGAAAGAAGCATAATAAGAGTGTTTTTTTAAATGTTGCGAATTGAATTTAAAATATCTTACTTTTAAATAGTTATCTATAAAATTATTTTTTTTTCATATCTTCTAATTATAATTTCGCTTATTGTAATTTTAAGGTCTATTCAAAAAATAATTTAAGAAAAATAAATATTTTGAAGGATTTCTTACATTTAATAATGTAACATAGAGTTTTTGTTACATCATTAAATTTATTAGTAATATCTTTTACATGAAGATTAACGATTATATATATATATATATATATATATATATATATATATAGTAAAATAAAAAAGTTTTTAGATGAAATATTGCAAGATTCCGAATATAGTAATATTCGAAGTAATTATCTAAAGGAACAATGCAATTTTAAGTAACATAACTTTAAAATAATAATTAAATTTCAAATTTAGAATCTGTAACTATCTCAGTTATTTTTCTTTCGTAATCTAGAATTAATTAAAGGCGATAAATCAAATCATATATACTGAATCACAACACCGCAATTTTTCCTTTTGACTTTTGGGCAAGCTTTAATTAATTTTTGCTCAATCGTTTCATTTCATTTTTTTTTCTCGTTTAGATCTGGTTAGTCTTATATTTCAAATTCAATAACTATGAGAAAAGTTTAATTTTTTTATGCACTAATTGTCTATAATATATCTTTTATTGCAGATTGCATCCTGACATAAATTAAAAGTTTCAATTATTTAAATTTAGTGTTTCTACAAAATCATAGCTTGGGTTTGAGGACAAAATGCAAAATTATACGAAAAAGAAAAGAATTGATTTATTTAATAAAGAAGCAAGAAAGAAAAAAATGGAATAAAACGATAATGGGTTTGCTAATGCATTTAAAATGTGTAAAGAATTAAAATTAAAAGTTGTTCATTTCTTTTCGGTTAACCAGAGCTCAGACGATTAATAAAAAGAAGAAAAGAAAAAAAACATGCATAATTTTAATCTGAAACTGCAAAATAATTAAAAATTGAAGAGAAGTTTTAAAAACACTGGCAGGTACAAAATCTGATCATGACCGCTTTTTTTAAACTTTATACTTTTTCATATAATATATAAATAAAAAAAATTTGCAACTAAATTTTTTAAAAACGAAATATAAAACTCTTCAAACATTTTAATTCAGTCTGCTTAAAAAAAAAAGACTGAAAGAATCATAATATATCGATTCTTACTCAAATTTTCTAAGCTACTTACTCTTCAATTATCTTCAGGTGAAGCAATCAATGTTTTATTCCTTTTACTTCTCTGTAAAACTTGTTACTTAGCAAAAATATTCTTCTTGCAGGATAAGCTACTTCTTTAAGCAGCTTCTTTAAAGCCTACTATTTCTTTGCCATTGAGAAGCTGCTAATTAACAATTTTCGTAGTTGAATAGTCAAGTTTATATGGAAATGAGTTTGATTTAATTAATGTGTTTTTGTTCGTGGGCATGGATTCAATGAACATTATTTGTTAAGAATATTTTATTTTTAATTGCAAAACATTGATTTACGGTGCAAAGCTTTGTCAGTAAAACTATCAAATTTTCATCACTCGATGTTTGAGAATAGTTTGCAAACTTTAAATTTGATGTTTTTTAGTACTATATTATCTAGTATACTGTTTGTAAACCACGCGATAGGACATGCATGTCTCAAATGCCATTCAAAATGCTCTGGAAACTAAACATTGTATCTAGATATGTTCATTTGTCATGTAGCTTGTTCTCGGGTGGTAGATAATTATAACAAAGTTAGCTTTTAAATTTTTAATTTTATAATTAAAAATTAATAAAAGTTTTAAACCTTTTTTCTTGATAATTTGGGAGCATATTATTGCACGAATTTATATTTAAAGCGCATTAAACTTAAAAATAATTACCTTTTATTTTATAATGCTTATTTTCGTGCAATTTTTTCATTTTAATAATTTTTTAAAAAAATATTTTAATACGTATTTTATAATAATATATTTCATCATTCATTTTCATACATAACTACAGCGTATATGGTGTTCTATTTATATATTATTATTGCAATAAAGAAGAAAGAATTTTTTAAAGTAATTATAAATACAGATAATGCGGATTAAAACATGCACCACCATTCTACGATTTTCGGACTAAAGGTATAAACCTCTTCTAATATTTTGTTTGTTTGTTTCTTTTGCTTCAGAACACCAAATTTTTAGCACACAGTATCGGCACACAACTTAATGCGTTATTAAAGGAAATAATCAAATTTTCAACTTTCTATATGGAAACGTTCATAAGTTTTTCAAGTTTGCTGCAATTTCTATGGTTGAAGAATGTTTGAAAATACAAAATTCGACTTTTATTTATTTCTGAAAAATTGGATAAATAAAATATGAACCTTTTTATGGAAATGTTTGTATTCATTGCTTTGTTATCGCTCTTAAATTTAAGCTAAAAATAATTGAAAATTTTGTTCGAATTTGATACTGAATTAACATTTAATATTTTGCCTAATTATTTTAAGAAATAATATAAAAAGTAATTAACTAATAACAATGGTCTCCACGAAATTGTCTAATATACTCTCTAACGAAAATGTTACTTTCTTCCATTTATCGTACAAAATTGTGGATCTTGTGCAAGTTTATGGATACATTCGAGTCATGTTCGCTCATTTCAGACTCCCGCACATGAGAATTGTATGCTTCAAAATATAGTTAATAAAACCGGTATTTGTATTTTACGGATGTTATTGGTTATCAATAGTTACCTAAGCTATAATAAGCTTAAAACTTTAATCTTTTTAACGTTGAATAACAATCACTGTTATGACTCGTTAAAACAATTTTTATTACTTTATCAAATTAGTAATTAATTTCATACACGTCAATCTAATAATGTTTGATTCTCTTGTTAAAAATAAATTGTGCTCTGCATGGCTGTTCATTATTTAAAAAAAAGAAGAAATTAAGAATTATGTGTGTTTTACGTTAGAATATTTCTTGTAATAATTTTTTAAACAGCACCTGAAACATAAAATCATATGTTCAAAGATAAAATAGACTGTACTCGAAATAGAAATTTGTAATATTATTGATGTTTAAAAGAGTTATAATTTGCTTTTCTAAAATTTTTAGAGTTTTTTTCTTTGGATAATTTTCACTCATGATATAATTTTCGGTTGAAAAAAATATTCTACTACTCCATTTTTACTCAATAAGACATTTTCGCAACCACGTTATACATAACTATTTGGGGAATAAAATGTTTATATGCTCTTTTTATATAAATCTGCCTCTTATATCTAATCTCGATAAGATATGCCATACGTATTCTTCAGAACAAAATGAAGATCGATATCAATCTTTTGAAATCCAAATCCAATCTTTTGAAATTAGTTAATTCAAATATTAATTAAGAAAAACTGAAACATGTTTTTGATGCTTTTTCAGCTCTATCTCCCAAAAATATTATCTCGCAAAAATAAGCTTTTCGCTATCTTAACACTGGAAGAAAAAGATTAATTTTGTAATGACATCAAATTGCATTTCCTTTAAATTCCCCCCCCCCCTAATTTTAATATTTTTCAGATTTAATTTAATTTAATTTGATACCACAATCTGTAACATTGTTTTCAGTGTTTTGACGAAATTAAAACTAATTTTATTGTTTCATAAAACTATTCAATGACACAGTTTTGTTATTATTAAAATCAAGATAAAAAAATTGTTGTTCTTGAATATTAATTTCTGACTTGAAATTTCAGCTTTCCCTTTTATTTTGTATTATATTCACTAAATAATTTCCACGCCCAGTAATTTATTGTAGTATGACTTCATTTAAATCTTATTTTTCAGTCTCATCAATAATATTTATATAAATTTATTTCATATTAACCAGTTAACTGTTTCTGACGAGTATACTCTTTTTAGAAAAAGTGAACATTTTGCGCCACGACGAGTTTATTTGTCAGGAGTAATAAGTAGTAACAGTTTGCAGTTTGAATTACAATCTAAGTAAAAAATCAAACATATTCGTATATTTTAAGAGATTTAAAATATTTTTAGACCAAATTGAAATCAAATGAACAACAAAAAAGATTATTAATAATATTTATCAAAAAACCTCATGTAATATGAATTGCTTTTCTTAAATGTTGTGACTTAATATACTTTACAAGCCACTGACAATTATGGGTCAGCGATTTAAGCCGAGTGAGCGTTTCTTTTTTTTTTCAGTAGCGGCAAGACTACGATTTAGCTACTTCATGCTTCACATTCGCTTGCACAAATAAATATAATTATTGAAATTAAAAAAATAAACTCATTTCATTATAACATAATTACATGTTACACATACTCTGTGTTTGACGAGTATATTCATCATCGCTAAAATTTTGCGACATTATTTAGATACGCATTTTCCGAAGAGGTCGAAACAGTTAACTTGTTCAAAATTTAATAGCGCTTATAAGCCAATATTCTAAGTTTATCGTTATAAGCAGCTAGTTTTTAATAATAAAGAATATAAATTATTTACATTTATTTGAAAATACTGTGGAAATATTTTCACCAGTTGACGTTACCGAGCTTCCTTCACTATTTAGTATAAATAAAATTTCAAAAAACACCTTCAGTATAAATATGGTTTTAAACATGAAACATGCGAACCCACTTCCGGGAGGATTACAAAGCTTAAATATTTAACACAAAAAAATGACTTTTCTACTGTTTTAAATGACCATCCTCTGATAATCCGAAATCGACCAAAATGTCATTAAATGAATCACAAGCTGTATTCTAAACTAGCCGCCTTAAACAACCAGATTGCTCGCCAAGATTATTGACCTTTTTAGGCTATTGAAAGATTAATATGAAATAGATATGGAATTTGGAACTTAAATTTTAAAACTGATTTTTAAATTTCCGTTTGCTTGATATAACTTTAAAATATGACTTCAACTCATTCATTCTACAGTAAATTATTGTGAGTACAAATCAAAATTGTATATACTATAAGTGGAAGTGAAAATCTTATTTTGGAATTAATGATAAAAAAGCGATTTTTTAAAATCTTAATTTTAACATTGGCAAAAGCACGCGATTGAATATTTTGTTGTAAGTATTTGAATTTTATAAGATTAAAAAAAGCAACTAAAGTGAGCAAGCATTACTCTTAAAAGGAATTTTTTCGGATCAAACCTAGCATCAAAAGCATCATGACAGTGTAAATAAAACTTGAAGAATTTATTAAAACTTAAAGAAAAAAACTGTATAGAAATGAAATCGATATCGTTGAGGAGGAACTTTTTTTGCGTTTTAAGATAATACGAAAAAATTTTGGGTAATTAATAGTTCTGGAAGTCTTCCATTTCTATAGATAAGTCTTAGCGAGTATCCATAGTGATGGTTAAGTCTATTTCTCATTCTCGATTATTAAACTTTTCGATTGATCCTTATCTCTTAATTTCTTTTACATCTTCTAACAGAATGAAGTGTTTGACATGGCAAGCAGCATTTATAATACAATAATTTTATTCAATTTCCGAAGTATTGAATTAAATGCAGGTGTAAAAACGCTGAATAAAGTATTCTGATGAAACTTTCATTCTGTGATAAGCAATAAGAGCGATTTCTGTGCCACATATATTAGAGTTTTATATTGCGAGATTGTTAAATAATGTTAAAAACAGCATTGTTAAATTTGAAAAATCTCTGTCATATCTACTAATAACTGTCAAAATCACTCCAATCATCTGCATATATTTCCCTCTTTCACAAACCTTCCTTTCTTGATCGTCCTTTAATACGCGTCCAATCTCATCCCTTCCACGGCAATCGGTCCTTCCATCAGTCTGCCCCCTATCATCCATAATTGAATCGACCAAGGAGGAAAAATAATATTCTTCTTAACACCCTGGAAGGGAGCAAATCGCCGATATTAAGTGAAAGTAAGTTTTATCGAAGTCTTTGGGGACGAGCGATTACACGGCCAGTCCTCCTCGTAAGATTTATAGGAAGGTGAGAAAATAAATGGTGCTGAACCCTCCGATACCCTTTCGGGCAGAAGGCTCTTGACGGGGATTTTTATGGTGTTAGAGGAATGGGGTTATTTTTCCGAAAAATTGCACGTTTTGTAAAAAAAGGGGAGCATGGTTAAAAAAGTTATTAAAGTTATTATTAAAATATATTTTTTTTAGATTGTGTGTCTTTATTATTTGAAATTTACCGGAAATATATTTCTTAGTGTGGAATAACATATTTAACTCTTGTGTGGAGGGATAGAATATTTAGCATTCATTTCTTTGGTTGACATCTGCTAGCTATACTATATTAAGCCCTTAATGCACAATGGTGATTCGATTGAGGCATCGAATGTTAGAGTATTTGATGTTTAAATTCTTAAATGAAATATCATGGCTATATGCTAGTTCCCTTCTCTTCAAGAGGACTAGCATATAATGTGTGTGTCTGTGTGTGCGTGCGTGTTTGTGTGTGTGAAAATTTCATTTTGACTTCGTTCACAAGATTATTTCCTATCAACTTAAGAATACTTCAGTTTTTCAGTTAAGCGAGTTTTCCACGTCTGTAGGGTGATAAAAACGATTTATAATTTTAACTACCTTAAATTTTTTCTCAAGCATCGCTTCCTTTTGGGCTCTAACATTACTCCCGAAAACGAAAAATTACCTCTTTGAACTGTAAAAATGCTCCGTATTGTTGGGTTTTTTTTTTTTTTTTTGCCATATTTTTAGCGGTGAATTTGCACTGCATTTCTCTCCAATGATCATGGTTCAGACTTGCTGACTGTAGTATTGAAAACGGTATTTGAATTTATTACAATGTTCATGTATGGAATGATGTATCTAAATTAAGCGTCAAGTGATAGAATTTTTACAGTTTAATTCGTCGGATAAAATTTGTAATATTTTATCTTTATTTGTATTTGTTGATAAAATTTGTTTGTTTATGTATTATAAGCATTTAGTGTACAATGATGATTCGATTCGTACTTTGATATTAGAAGTTTTATGTTTAAATCTGCATATAAGTCGTAATGGTAATTTAGCCTTTCAACAATAAAAAAGCTTCCTGCATCTTTAAATGAAAGCTTCTACTGGAATGAAATCGAACAAATGGTTAATATAACGTTTAAAGACAAAAAAACCTTTCAAGAATTCAGGGGTTTTTTATGTTTCTACAATTTAAATATCGATAATGTCCCAAACATCAGCTACGAAAAAAGCTAAATAGTTTCGTATACCAATGATTAAACTATACAAAGGGCCTATATACAGTTGTTATAATTTTGGGTAATAAAAAACAAAAGTATTTTTAACATTTATATCAAAAGTTACATAAGTTTCCTAACTCGTAGCTTATCATCTGTGACGTACCAACACAAGTGTGAAATGCAATATGAAGGATGAATTTCAAAATGGAACTGATGCGGCTGACTTGCTTGTGTCGGCTCGGTAAGATTTAAACTCATTCTAATTTGATACTTTTGGAGTAACTGTAAATCTCAATTACTCCATATAGTATGATATGATATGATTTATTTATTTCACAGTAAGGTGAAGAAAAGCTGGTAATACTTTTGAAAATACACCCCCTTCCCATTTTTCTTATTTAATCCACAATTTGAAGCAGATATTTAATTTTGATGTAAATGGAACATGCTGAATTTTATTTATTAAAATATAGCATTTTTTGATATATTACTTTAAAATAAAGGCAAAAAATCATAACATTTAAAAATTTATCCCATAATTTAATATATAACTAATATGTGGATGCAAATTATCAAATGCCTTTCTACCAACTTTATCTATCCAAATTGCATTTTTTTTGGTTATTCTGATCAAATATATAATATTTATAAACGTACAGAATGCATCCAATACATAAGTCCCGAATACGTAATGTTCTTTTCTTCATTCTCAGAATTCAATATAAACGGGACATTGAAAGATTTTGTGATAACAGCACTTTCTCTATATAATACTTCATAGACGATAAAAACAATAAAACAAAAGTAATAAAGCTTAATTTTCATTTCAAATAAAAACGTCTAGGTCCAAATATATCTTCTGCAATCTAATAACATCTTCTATGAGACCGACAAAGCCTTACCACGCCGCCTTGGGAATCCAAAACTAAGAGCATTCTGTATAAGCACCCCGGTCCATATTCGATTCCCAACTCCCTCGGCACAAATTCAATTCAACTAACATCCCTCCCACCTGGCCATGGCAAAGAATTCTCCAAACCCTCTAAAGATTACGGCAAGAAGTTGAGATTTATTCACCTCGCGAGCAATCTCTGATCTCAGCGGACCTCACAAAAACAAGGCAGGATCATTCTTACGGAGATATAAACAAGTAAACTGAGAAAAATTCTTTTCAATGACTGCAGAAAACTGCAGTTGAAGCGCACCGGACAGGCCGTTTGCCTGGAGTCGGTCATTCCCTTGGTGGTCATTAAGGAAGTTTTATCCCCGTCACTAGCTCTGGATGGTCATAGTTTGCAGATATAGCGATGGCGTTTTTAGTGGTCTGTTGTTGCTTGGACATCTGAGGCGATGCTTTGGGTTTAATGTCCAAGTAAATGGTAAGTAATTGGCTAGAAATTTCGGCCATTTTGGGGAATGGACTGCAGAAAATAAAGAAACTGATACTTTTCGTAAACATTATATGCTTTTTTATTAATAGTTAAGAAATCGCTTTCAAGCTACAATAAATTATTTTTCATAATATTAAGTGTAATAATCCATCATCTGCACATTTTTATTCAGAATTAATTATTATCTTTCGTCCTTAAAGTTAATTGAACCATTACTAAATCTTATCTTATAACTTTAATAAAGGAGCAATTCTTGTATAAATATGGCTCTAATCATTTGGATCAAATTTTATATTTGGATAAGGTTTTGCTTTCTAAGTTTATCTATATTGGTGTCTTTCCAAAAAAAAAAAGCCATTTTGCTCAAAAAAAAAATCACTTCCTACAATTGTAAAAATTATATGAAAAAAGTGGTGAGAAGGTTTAGTTAAAATAGTCAATGAATTTACATTTTTAGATATAATTAAATAAACATCGCAAAAATACTGGAATTTCTTGAGAATGTCTTATTATCTTTCTATATTATCATCAACGTTATAGTCGAATTTAATTTTCCTAGATATAGTGATATATATATATATATATATATATATATATGTACGGCCAAAGCCTGAAGTTCGGCCAGTTCGCGAATTGGCCAGCCAATTCACGAACATGGTTTAATATACTTAGGATAATCATTCTAATCAGCGATCATCAGCTAATTTGGTGCATACATTTGTTAATAAAATGGTCTAAAGGAACTGAATAATTATATTTAATGTAACTTTAGTCAATAAATGCTCCGATGAATTAGGAATTTTAAATTTTTACATAAGTCCTCTGCCCTTTGAATCCTATTTACCAAAATATTCTTGAGACACCAATATTTTAAATAAAAATTGTTGAACTCCAATCAACAAAATCATTCATTAAGACTGAATAATTTATTAAATTTGAATATCGCTCTTCTATAAAAACTGACGATTTTAGACTACTTCACCGACTGCCTCAATGAAGATACGCTAATCTTCTGCCAGGGTTTTCGACAGTGATTGGCCTGTGATTATAAAAATGTTGATTGTTTAAAAATGATACATAAGAACTTCATAAATCGGTCAGATTTATCGCAGAAGATAGAGACGTTTATTTATTTATTTAAAAGTTGAAGTGTCAGGAGTATTTTGCAGAATAGGATTCCTTGGGACTAAAAGACTGTGTAAAATTTAAAATTCGTAATTTTTTCAGAAGTTTATTTATTGACTAAAATAAAAATAAAATATTTTTATTTGAATCATTTAAGTCTTTTGAAAGTAAAAAATAAATTTTACGATGAATCAGAAAAATTTTTGCTGAATAATTCTTTTAGATATTATATAAATTATTCTGCAGTGAAGATATAAATTTACTACCGAATGACTCTGATTTCAATTTTCATATTTAAAAAAAGACATGGTTAGCTTCAGTATAAAAACCTTTTATATTGATTGCAGTTTAACATTTCCACTTTAATTTAAAGTAGAAATTTTATGGATGCTGACAGAACATTATAGAAAGTGATAAGTAGTATAATGAACAGAAATGTTTAAGACCTACATAAAAGTATGAATAAATCATATAAGTATATAAGTACCAAAATATGAAGCTCAAAATTCTTTTGGCTAAAAAGCTACTAAGAGAACAAGTTACATTAATTGAAAATTTTAGTCATCATTAATACTGCGAACCGACTGGTCGCCAAAGGCGACTAGTGGTAAATAAATATATTGACATTTATGTATAAAATATAAATAAGGACATGTTGTAGGTGAAATTCGGCATATGGCGCCAACAAAGAAATGTCGTTAAACGATATTAACAACAAAACTATTTTTCATTATATTTGTTTTAATTAGCCCTTATATTTGCTATTTGTCTTTGCAAAAAAATTTCATAATTTTTGAAGCGATATTTCGGGAGACAGTGGGGTCTGGGATCTTTAACATTAGGTCCATGTAGCTGAAAAAGAGTAAGGATCATCCTTAAAGGTAGTTGAAAATTGAGTACTCAATTTGACTTTGTATTCATACAATATACACAACACCTTTGCTCAAGATATAATTCGTTCATTTTGAAGGGCGCAAATCTAATCTTCACACTATCACGTTGTTACAGCATATACGTTCACTGAATAATTCCTATTATAGCTTTATAGAAATTATTCAGTGAACGTACAAGCTTATTTTTAACTCAGAGGTGTCACTTATATTCACTTATATATTATACTCGTTTCTGAAACAATTGTACTTAAAAAAAAGCGGTACACAGAAGTACTCATTTTTAAATACTTCATTTTTAATAGTGTGTAAAATAATAGTGTGCTCTTGGTGATAATAATTTTTAATAGTGTGCTCTTGATTCCTTTCTTCCTACTTCGGCAGATCGTCCCAAGCCACTTCGCGAATTGGTCGGCCAGAGCCCGAAATCAAAAAAAGATCGGGCATTGGCCGGTAAGTTTACATCAACGTTGGCCAGTTCGCGAACTGGCCGATTTCGCGCTTTGGCCGTAACATATATAAAAATTTATTTCGTGTATCTCGGAAACGGCTCTAATGATTTGGATCAAATTTTATATCTAGATTAGAGTTTGCTTTTTAGGTTTATTTATATAGGTGTTTTTCTTGAAAAAACGTGAATTTACATACAAAAACATTTTTATAACTAACTATTAGACCCTTTTTCTATCTGCTCTCATGCTTACAATATCATAAAACATATCATAACGCCATCCTGTGTCCCGGTGTTTAAACCAGTTGGATGAGCACAAAATGGAAGGAGGAAAAAAATGTTAAAAGAAAAAAAGAGACGACAAACCTTCCAGGGATCTCCAGAGAGAATCCCATCGGTGTCAAATCCTACACGACTGTATTCAATTGAGTCAACTTTTAGTCAACTTTTTTCTTATCATTAACTAATGTTCTTTGTCAGCTGTATTTGGGATAATTTTTTGAAATTAACGATATTTCGGAAAATCACCTTATATCGTAAAGAAATTAGCACTCATATTAATTATGCAAATTGAAATTGATTAAATCGAATAGATTGATTGGTCATAGTAACGAAATGGGAAAGAATCTCCAAACTAGATTCTATTTTTGAAAATTATTGGAAAAAAATTAGAAGAAATTATATACTGTTATCTAAAATATCAAAAAATTAAACTAGATTTGAACTTCTACATTTATTATATGAAAAGTACACTTAATTATATCAGTGATACAGGCATGAAAAATGTATATTCAATATTCCAGCAACGTGAGTAGTTTAAACGCAGTAAGTAAGATAAAAATGTGTTGTTAAAACAAAATTTTAAATTTTTTTTAATTATATTTAAATGTGCTTAAAAGTTTTGCGTAAATAAATCGATATAACTAAAAAGAACCATGTATATTTTTCTCAGTTTCAAGATGTCACTAAATTTTTTGTAATAATATGCTTATTATTGAGAGAAAATGCAAAGCGTTTGATTATTTTTAATGAAAAAATTTTAATTGAAATTTTAGAAAATTCTTTCTAAGTAATCACGTTCTGTTGAAAAGGAAACTTTGTGCCAGAGTTGATAGCTTTCGGTTCAACAAACCATGAGCTAGACAAATCATGAATTTTGTATATGCATGCCACATTTTGCAGATAATATGTCTGAAAATTTTATCAAGTTAAAATTTGAGTACATTTCGTTCTATACTATTTTGAAACTTTCATTTTATTCAATTAATTATACGCAATTCATTTCACATTTTATTCACTTACAAGATTTATATTTCACCTTTAAGAAAAACCAAATATTAAATGATGATCAGAATGACTTAAGAATGATAGAAAGCTGAATATTAAATGATGTTGTAGATGTTCAGAAGATGAAAAGGAACAAAATTGTTTGAATATTAAGCGAAGTTTTTAAATTCTTAGAAATATCAAAAAGACTGTTTTACAATTACAATTTAATATTATGAAATGTTTTTTGGCTTATAAATATTATTCAACAATATTAAGTAAAAAAATTTCAAAAATATCTTTTTCAATTAAAACTGATTATTCGGAAAAGATTTAAAAATATGGTTGCAGTTAAGGTGATTACTAATTTTTTATGAGATCTATTTTCCATTTTACAGTCTCATGTTCCTATAAAATTTTTAAATATCTTTTATGAATCATTAAACAAATAGTTATATATATTTTAATGTAAAAAATACTTCCTAGATTTCAGTATTCCATTTTTTAAAAATATTTTTTTCCGAAATAATTTTATATACATTTTATTAAGAATATAATATTCATTCTAATTCATTCGTCTCTGAATCGTTTCTTCGATCCAATTCCACTTTCCAAATATGTATCCAATTTTAAATATTTCTCATATATATTCGAAAATACGCCATCTCATGCAAATCCGAAATGATAGCTTCGATCGAATTGCAAACGATTTTCAAAATATGCTTCGAAATTCGACATTTATTGCAAAATATTTCTTTTTATTTGATTCTTACAAATGAATATGGATATTAACTGCGACCTTAACCGTACACGTGACTCGAAGTTTATGCATTCGATGTGGAATGCTCTTATGATGAAGCGACTGTATATCAGCAGTAAGCTCCTCATAAGCTGATGGATTATTTTTCGTCGTGGAGCATATATCTATCGCAAGAGGATTAAGTGGATTCTGTTGCATCAACTAATGGAAAGGCACAAAATTTTTCTTTTCTATTCTGTATATTTTCTGGAATTCTGAAGCATGTTTTAGACAATTATCTGTGTATAATGTTCTTTTATAAGATTCATAAAAATGTCTTTAATTAAATGAATTACCAGTAGTGTTTAGATAAAATAGATATTATTTAGTTCATAGTTTATCTATAGTAAACTACTAAAAATCTAATTGTTTTTGAAATTTTCTGATAAATATGTTCGTAATTTACAATTAATGCTAATATACCTGTAAGATAGGAAGAAAGTTTTATTTTAGACAGAAAATTTTTATTACGAAGGAATTTTAATATCCTGGAAATGTATGACATTGATATCTATAAATATTTAAATATAATAATTTGGTATCTATAGAAAGTTGCTAATATTTAATTGATTTTGAAATGTTCTATTAAGTATATACATTACAATTAACAATTAATTGAGACATTATATTCAGATAGGAAGAAAGGAACTTTTATTCTGTACTGGACATTCTGAAAGGAATCTCCTGCTCTTATGTTATAAAAATTTAAAAAAAAAAACCACTAGTAATAAGAATTAAAAGAATTTGAATTATTAATGTAATTATTTTTAAGAAATTCTAATTCGAATGAAAAAATATGAATATAGATTTTCTGTTGTATTATTATTTCATTTTTCATTCTATTCATTTATACACTATTCTTTTTTCTTTTTTTTTTGTATTTTGTGAGTTTATCACGTTTGTCTTTTGACTCATATATATATCATTTCTGCTGTAAAATGCATATTAAAATAAAGGCGAATTAAAAATTATCCCAAGAATATTAAACTATTTTTTTATCAGAACAAACATTTGGGTGGAATATTTGAGAAAAAAAATAGAAGAAACGGATCAGCGTTTTTTGAACTTTAGCTCAGAAAAACATCCATTCATTCTACCAAAAAATGTTTCTACAGTTGCTTATGGAGTTTCTCTTTTATTATAGCAATTATATTAGTTTAGTTTGAACTGACCATCCGAAACAGGACGTTAACTAAATATATTACTGAATAATATGGAGTTGAATTGGAGCTCCGATTTTTCGTGTTTAAATAATTTAAATAAAACGCTAATAATGTGAGAAGAACAATTTAAATTAAAAATGTGTAGTCATTAAAAGTTTCTGCAAAATGAATTGACGAATATTATGAGAGGTAAATTCAAACAGGAGTAAACCTTTAGGAAAAAGTAAAATCTGTGAAAATACTTTACAATTTTTTTAAATCTGAGAGCATTTTTAGAAATTTACTTAAGTGCACGCTACATTTAGGGAAATAACTGGTAACAATTTCAGAGAGATATCTGTATTATCTTTTTAAAAAATTCGGACATCTGAAAAAAAATCCTGGATCGTTAGATTTGTCTATAATTACTTTTCTATCAATCAGAATTTGATCGTATAAAATTCTTATTCTAAAAATGTTAACTTCCGATTTTAAGCAGTTCAATAATACGCGATATCCTCCCCCCCCAAAAAAAAAATTGTAAAAATTTAAAACACTTCATGAAAATTAAATTTTTACAGATTAGAAACTTTTACTTTGTGGAGAATGATTTTCAAAAAAAAACATTAAATAATGGTTCTCGTAGTCATGAAGGTCATCGAAAAATGAATTCTGGATTAATAATTGAAATAAAATGTTAATTACAAATTTAATTCTCATCCGGATTTTTTTTGAATATAAATTTTTATAATACTGTAGAGGGACGAGACTCTATTATGTGTTATGCCATAGATGAAAGAATGAGTTCAGTTTCAGGAACTACTTTTTATTAGCGGGTTAAGTTTTACGGCACAAACATTTTACACAAGCATATTGAAGAACAAGGCATAGAACAAATACACACGGCAAGCAAGGACAACACAAA
This sequence comes from Argiope aurantia, assembly GCA_026543865.1. Taxonomy (NCBI): domain Eukaryota; kingdom Metazoa; phylum Arthropoda; class Arachnida; order Araneae; family Araneidae; genus Argiope; species Argiope aurantia. The sequence goes on from JAPMOR010039821.1 coordinate 977,891, forward strand.
AGACAAGAATGAGGAATCATGGGAAAACATGGCTTTTGATAGGTGGCTCTAGTAGCTCCACCTATGAAGAAAGGAGAAGGCAGTAATTGTAACCGCTACAATACCATTTTAAAATTAAAGAATAATACTTTTAGAGTAGAATTATTCGTTGATTCGTGAATTATGATTGTTAAGAAAGTACCTATAGGTATTTTTCAATATTCCTCTACTTCTTCAACACAGTCAGATTTTACATAAGATAAAGTAGATACCCGTCTGAAATTATTATCACTTATTTCTTTGAAAATAATGTGTGCTTAAATAAAATTCAAAAAAAATCTGCTCAAGTAAAAAAAAAAAAAAAAAAAAAAAAAAAACGCTTTACTTAAATTTACTTTTGATTTAATTAAGCTATAATAACATTCTATAGCTCCTTTAATAGATATTTTTATTATCCCTAAGTTTTTAATTCTAACGTTTTTCTCGGATTAATAACCTTTTATTTAAAAGCGAAAAATTAACGTTCTAATCTCTCTCCTTTCCTCCTTTTATCCGGTATAAAAACATACAACAAGATTTTAAAAGTACTTTTTCCAAAATATTCTCTTGCTTCTTAGTTAATTTTTAAAAACCATAATTTTTTTTTTAAGATTCGGAAAAATAAATAAAAAAAATTTTAAATCTTATTTTTCATATTTTTAATATATATTAAAATTTTAAATAATTTTATTAAAAATGATAATTTTATTTTTTAATATTTTTATATATTATACGTTCAAAAATTTTTATTTATAATAATGTCAATTAATATTACATTATATTAGATATAAATAAATAAATAGCTTGATTTTTTAAATAATTTTTATATTATTTTTATACTTTCAATAATTTTGCTTAAAAATTCTACGAAAATAATAAAAAAACATGCGCTTATAAAAGTTATTTTTATTTTGTATCATTTTACCTTCTGACCATCTTCCAAAAAAATCAAATTTAGAAACCATTTACTTCTAGACATTCTTACCAATACAACCCCTGTTCAATTCTTATATTTAAGAAAGGTTCTGACTCCATATATCTAGAAACAACTCAGCAGCCTTATTTCTGATCCATATTTTACGAAACTAATTGCACACTTTCAACTTGAGCCATCATTTCGTCTTTAAAGCAGACCACCGCAGCAAACTCTGCGCAGCGCTTTCCGCTGTCGACCCCTATTAGCTGCTCGCTACTGAAAGGCAGCACCGAATCCAGTGACTCAGACGCCTTTAAAAGGGAAGACCACGGATGATGGACGTATCTGATGTGAAACAAAAATGGACTCCTGACAGCTTCCAACCGTAATTTCCAGTTAGGATTCATACTCTGATGGTGTGATAAAATTTACTTCAGATTACTTTCTCGTGTTTGGCAACGAAACCAAGGATAGGGTTGGAGTTCTTTATGCTCTCCCGGAAAAGGAAGAGTTGGGTTTCATACAAATGAGTAAGATTGGAGTTATGGGGAAATATGGGTAATTCAAGGATATACGAAAGATTGATTTGATTAATGATTTCATTGATATAATTATATAAAACATTTATTAATTATAAAATTAAATTTCTACTTTACATACTTTACAAACATCTACTCTAGTTACATATATTATCTGGCTATTATATTATGAATCACATTTCTAAATTGTTCATGCCCTTTATTTTAAACCTTCTGTCTCTTATCTAATTGAACTTTCGGCAAGACCGTAGACAGAGCTTTCAATCTAAGTCAGATTTTAATGGATTTGGCCTTTTAATTCATTAAAAATTAAACGATTCTTCACTGTACAACTGCTCTAGTAACTTTGGGTTCAGTCAGTCTTCTAGCATTTCAATAAATTAACATCTGAAGCATAAAAATGATGCCAAACGATTAGCTAAATTTTAATCAATTTGTCGTGGTCGCTATAGCAACATAAACGAATTTAGTTTGCCGTTATTTAATAAGACTAGTTTGTTATAGATTTACTTTCGTATTAAATTTTTTCTCCGTATTTGCTTCTAAAAACCATCAGCTAATGATGTTTTCTTTTCGACAAAATATTTTCTCCTCTGATCTTTCTTCAGTAGTATCTCGGCATCTATCTGGTTGCTTTTATTAACAATTGTATTTCTTTATTGCTTATTTTCATATAAATAATGGTCTTGCATTATTGTAAAACTCTCTGTACATCTTTCAGTTCCAGGATCTTCAATCAAATCTTACTCTAAGATTTTAAAACTATTTTATAGGCGGCTTTCGGATCTAGCTATTCTATATTAATAGTATTATTCTTTCATGCCAACCCTTTTCGGTGAATTATATCTTATAAAAACAAAAGAATGTAGTTTTTAATTTATATTTCAGTATAAAATGCGGTGTACTCTGATTGCATAACAGACTGCAAATTGATTATGACGGGTTATTAAGGCTGGAATTTTAATTTGCGGCATGTCTCGAAACTTTAGAACTGTGTGGCGAAGAATGGTTGGCAATACCTGATTTTGTTTCATAAAAAATGAACCACTTACTTTTAATAAAATAAATTCGAAATAAAATAAGATTTTATATAAATTAAAAGTTTCCGGTATTAGTATAGGGAGTTTTATTGGGGAACACTGACGCAGCGTTTCCTCTCCGTAATAGTTTTTGAAGCTTTTCTCTAAAATAGAGAGGAAGGTAGATGACCATTGATGGCATATATGGAGGGGTATATATTTAATAAAAATTGGCGAAAAAAGAGTAGTGGTTAATACTAGGGATTTAGTTCTTTGGTGTTCGTAAATTTAAAAAAAATATTTTCATATAATTTTGGAGTTTTTAATGCCTTTCATTTAAAAGAATCTATACAAAAAATTATTGTAAACATAAAAAAAATTGAATTCGAGAATTTGATCACTACACGTTTTGCTCCTCCCTGATTAAAAGAAAGACATTTTTGAGATTATTTCTGCATGTGAACGCGATAACTCTAAAACATTTTGAACTATATGGATAAAATTTAGTCTGTATACTAAATACGGTCTTAACAACAGGTTTACAGATTCTTATCAAATTTGAAATGATATCCATTTCATAGGAAGTCTGTCTGAAACAGGTGAATACAATGACTACAAAATGTAAAAAGATAGATAAATGGTATTTGGTAAAGAATTTTAGCGTTTAAAGTGTAGATATGAAATTATAAAGTAATTCTATCAAAGGGTTGATTACCTATTGGTTTATGTTTTCGCATGCATGTAAAAGCGGAAGCTTAAAAATGCAACTACTTATATAAATGGAAATCGGTATGTGATATTATAACTAAAATTGTCGTTGCGTATAGAATTTTGCTTTCATTTGATTGAAAAGTAGATGTTCAAAATACATATAACATCTGTGCAAAATGCATAAAGCATTACTCAGAATCTATATCTGTATGCATTACATAATCTATATATGCATATTGCAATATATAATATGTATATGCGTAAACTCTGAAAATCAAAATCTGAATTTTCGTAATGTTCGAAATTTTACTTAATTTGGTATATGATATTATATTTATGCTTAGGATTACACCATTAATATTATTATGTGAAAAAGATTCGTGGAAATTACTTTCGCTAGTTTTAATTTCTAGTGAAATATATTTTGCTTTTAAAGCTTATAATATACTTTATGTGATTTCTAAATCTCTTTAACATACGAGTCATACAAAATTAAAGTATAATATCTTGTATACAGTGTTACGTGAGGTTTTCCCTCTATACATATAACACGTAATATTGCAATATTTTTCACCGCTTTCTGTAATATTTAAAGGCTGTGACGACAAAATTTTAATTTTTTAAAAATTGAGCGATATAACTGAGGCCTGATTCTACAAAAAAACAAATTCTACTGTGCATGGTTTATAGCAGATTATTATTTTTGAATTAAAAATATGGCTACTGATGTAATATAGATTTAGAAAATACAGTATTAATACGGATGTCTCTGTATTCATCTGATCGAAAGTATAAATTAATAATTTAGATACAAATAGGTCTAAGAAAGCATTAAAAGGAAATTTGAGTTTAATTAAACTAACTTTTTTTATATATAAAGAAAATCATTAACTAAATTAAATCTTTTTTTTAATATAAAGAAAATCATTATCACTTTTAGAGAAAAAAAATTATTTTATAGGATAGAATGTTTTTTTTAATATATAAAGTTTTCTAACGTAAACTTTAAAAACATTTTTCGTTTAGCCTTCTGTTGAGCAAAAAAAAATCAGTTGTTGAGGAAAAAGCTCCGATCTGTTTCTTACTCAATTTCTTTAAATATTTACCCTACAAATGTAAACGCCAACTACCTCTGCAACATAAAACCTTATTTGTACTCTTTGAATTCATATTTCTTATCTTTCTTTTTTTTAAAAATGCATGCCAATGCTGAAATTTTTCTTCCAATCTTCCAACAATCCTTTTCAATTGGAAAGAAGAGAGGAAGAAATTCGACTTTATTTCTTTCTCAAACATACGCACAAATAAAAAATATATATACAGCAAACAACATGTCACTAAATCCGATTTTCTCAAAAAGTCCAAGTCATATCAAAAATCAAAAACGCACAATAAAACGAAATAGATAAATGCAATAAAACGCCAAAGGATCGGCTTCGTCATTTGACAATGCCTCTCGCATATACGCTAGGATCTCAGCATGGCGAAAAAAAGAAAAGAAAAGAAATAGATATAATAATAAAAAAGGGGTACTGAATTTAAGCGACGTGCCTGAAGCATTGTTGACACGAGGCATTGTGTTCTGACGTCACAATCGTCCAACTCTTTTCATCTAGCTATAAAGTGGGACTTCTTTGAAAAGTGGGTTCCGGTGACTACGATAAAAGTTTTTTAGCGAAAAATGCTCCAGTTTTTCATGACCCCAGGCGATAACTGAATGGATACCTTTAAAAACTGATTTTTTTTTGTGTACTTCTTTGAATCTTTTTTTCCCCCATCCTTGGCAGGGTTCTTCACAATTTCGGTTTTATTGTAATTTTCTTATTTTTGAGCTTCTTTGATGACACCGGCCTTCTTTTTGGCCTTTGAGCTCTTTGAAAAAGCGCAATAAAGCGCTTGGTAATAGTAAAACTTTTTAAAGAAGTGCCATGGATTTATATTATGGGTTGATGGTTCTCTCTTTTTCCCAAGAGTTGCACCGATTTCTGGTATTTCGTTTCAATGATGTTGCGTTAAAGCAAATCAAATTCAGCAGTGAAGGATTTGTTGAACAAATAAGTTTCTTGATTTACCGTAGTTTGAATTCAATATAAAACTTTTCGAAAAAAAAAATGAATCTTTATCGTGTGCAAATATGAGACTATTTTGAGGATAAGATAAATATCATATATGACAACAAGCTGTAAATAATCAAAAATTTAATATAAACAAAATTAATCTTAGCTATGTATGGAATGTGTGTTCCGAAATTCCTCGCAAGCAGTTTGATGAATTTATTACACTTTTCCACACTTATTATTGAAAAAAAGAAAAGTAACACTGTTACGTTTCAAAGTGATGAAGTTAATTCAAAATTCAATTAGTTAGCAATTAACTGAAATTAATCCGTTTTTCACATTAATTTTGGAGCAAAAATTGTGCCAAAAAATATTTTTACACAATTTTGAAAATTCAACATTTTATCGTGTAATTCCAATTTATGTGCATCTATTTTTCACAATTTAATAATTGAATAGATGTATATGACTTTTAAATAAAAAAAATTATAAATACTTCATTTTTATACAACAGTAATATTTTTGACTGTTTTAACTTTTTTTGATTTCTTCATTTATGTTTCACTCATTTTTGGAAATGCTTTTTTTATTTTCTAACATTTTTTTCTCATTCTAATAAATTAAAAAATATAATTTATATTATTTTTTATTTTATTTAATTCAATTTATAAATTAATTATTATATCAATTAAATTATTTAATTTATATTGAATTATTCAATTTAATTAATAATTTATATTATTCTAATAAATTTGAAAAATGATTTATATTATCTGCAATGATTTATTTTTGTTGTTGAAGAACAAGAATACGTAGAAAAGTTTTTTGTCAAAACACATTAACAAAATTCTGGAATAACGTTAAAAGAGTAGTTTGAAAGTTGATGGCTACATGAATTTATATAAGTAACAAATATTAGAAATTTTTTCGTGATTTTATTAATAAAAAATTGTGACCAGAATTCGAAGTACTTATATAAAAACAATTTACAAGTTTGAAATGAAAATATTTGTAGGCAGTTTCAAATCGTTTGATTCAAATGATACTCACATTTTAATTTTAAAAAACCCCCGTTTCAGACGATAAAGAATTGTGCATATTATAAAAATTTAGGCAAAAATAGATATGAAATTATTTTAAATCCGAAACAATCTGGATATATTAGTGAATATGCTATAAACGTCACAAATCTGATTTATAATGACAGTTTCATTAAATAACGCAATGAAAGTTTAAAAAGATTTGTTCAAATGACTATCAGGCAACATATTTTTAAAAATATCCGTCACAAAAGATTTCGCAATATATTTCATGATTTATTTTCTCCTGTACAAAGCAATAAAATATTTTCAAGCATATTTTTGAAATATAGCTTTTCATAGTTTATCGTATAGAATTTTGTACAACTCAAATCGAATTAAGAAGAAAGAGGTTAGACAGTGTGTTCTGTAGATCGGCAAAAAAATATCGTTGAAATTCTCAGACTTTATAATAAACTATGACTATACTACAATACTAATCGTCATTTATTTTTTTTATTTTATTGTTTTCATTGTTTATAATAATTCTTTCATTTCTGAACAATGCTCCATATGACTAAAGATAAAATAGCAATCCGTTATGAAGTATCTGGCATCACTAATGATATATTATAGCGAATTTTGAAAATCTATTAGCATCATAACAAAAAGTTGGCATTTTTCCGCAATGTTAGTTGCCATTTGCTAGTTAAATTTTCTTTTATTTTTTATTTATTAGAATTCTTTTATTTTTTATCGATATTTTATGTTATTAATATGAATTTGTCCGTTTTCTATTTTTATTGTTTCTTATTGGAAAATTGTTTTTGTCAAGTGCATTTACGTAATTTTGTGTCTTCAGTGTTCCTATTGCCAACATATTTCTATCAAATTTTGTAACACATAAGAACTCTCACGTACCTGATGCTTATCAATATTCTTTAAATTTTTATTTTAAAAATTAACTTTTGACGCTGTTAGAATGGCTAGAACTACAAAAATCATTATATGATTAGTCTTCCTTTTCAGGATCAAGACACCTGAAGGCTATAGTTGTAAGGGCATAGAGTGGTACTATGTTATGTAGTTAATATGAAATAACTATCCGTTGAGAAATATATTTGATATCATTGATTAGAGATTATTACGGATTATGAAATTTAACATATTTTATAGCAAAAATATGATTAAACTACAATACAAGTTGCAAATTTTTCATTTATTACTTAAATCTGCTCGTTTCTCTACTTTTTAGAATTTTTTCTTTATATATATCAAATTTTAATAAGAATATCGGAATAATTGGTAGCAAAACTGAAGAAACGATTGGAAGCTCTCAAGAAATATTCGATATATTTGTTTGATATAATCTTTTCTAAATAATATTTGTTGAACTTTGATATAAAATATTACTTTGAATATCTAATGAATTCCTACAAAAATGAAATGTGTTATTAAATGTACATCTTAAAAACATCTTTAACGACCAAATTTTCATTATCAAAGGATACACTGGCATTCTCCGGGCAGATATTTATTAAAAATGAAAGGAATATTTAAAAAATAGTTAATATTTTTTTTAAATCAAACAAAATCAATTTTAAAATAAAAAACGAAAAGTAAAAAAAATGAAAAAATTGAAATGAAAACTAATTGTAAGTATTCATTTTATGGTTGTTTGACTAAATTATAAACATTTGATGTTCCTATAAACTAAAAAAAAATTTCACGATTCTGATAAAAAATTTTTAAAAAATTGCAAAAAAATTAGTCTTTTTAAAAATTATTTTATAACTGAACTCTCACTGCTGGATTCATTTCTTTAAATTTTTATAAACAACAAAATAAAGAGTCAGGAAAACAACACATGCACACACACACAGAAAAAAACATATCAAAAATTTTCCTTAAAATAGAAGAAATTTTCATCTATTTTGTTTAGATTTTAAATAGACGTAGTGGAAGCTATATTATTTACATTGATTCTTTAAGTGTTTTACAGTCTTTAAAATCACTCCAAAATCATGCTCATCCAATATTTTAAAGATTTTAGACCTATTTTATAAGATTATCTCTCGTGGTTTTACTGTCTTATTCTGTTGGATACCATCTCATGTGGGAATGAGCAGGCTGATAAGAGTGCCAAATCTGCAACTCGTTTTTTAGAAACACCCATACCTGCATGCGATTTGAAGAAACAGGCAAAAATCTGTCTTTACAAAAACTGGCAAACTCAGTGGGATTCAGAAACTCTAAATAAACTTCATACTTGCAAGTCTATTATAGAAAACTGGCCTTCTTTGAATTATCGAAAACATGACACAGTTTTAACTAGTCTGAGAATCGGTCATACTAGATTCACACATAGACATCTGTTATTAAATGATCAATTGCCAACATACCCACATTGTGATTGTGGAATAACAGTTTATCATATCCTTATTGAATGCCCTTATTTTAATGCTAAGGAACTTATTTTACTTCAAAACAACAGCGGTGACTTTACCCTTGTTGCTACCCCCCGGGGGGCACCTCGAAATGAGGATGGCATGCTTCCGGTATGGTGATTGGATCTCGCCACCCTGGAGGAACACTAATAGTGGGGGATCTAACTCCTCCCATCGATGACGGGACGTACTTCCTACGGGAAGGGTTGTACCTTGGCCGGTGATGGCCCTTAGGACTCAACCACAGTTCCCGCCAATTGTTTTAGCGGCGGTCCGGTCATTCAGTTCTATGGTTTAAATCCGCGTGCCTTCGGGCGGGTCGGAGAGTTAGATAGTTGACTTGCCCTTGTTGCTTGGTAGAGATCCACACGGGAACCTTTTTGTCTTTTTAAAATCTATAGGTTTTTATTCCTTAATTTGAACTTACCATTTTGACTTCGTTTTGCCTTTTTGTAATTTATCATCGTTTTACCAATGTTTTTATATCACTTTTATAGAAACTATTTTAATTAAACTTTGAATTAGAAATAAACTTGTTTGGCGCAGTATAACCTTCATATGGGTTCTTGTGCCATAAAACATCAAACCAAACCATCTATTTTGTTTTCTATATTATTTATTTTAAATACTACTATTTATTTTAAAAGATCGATTAAACTTAATTTATCGAATATTAATATTAATTGCTACATCTATACATTTTATAGAAAATCGGGAGAAAAAAAGACTTTATCGTAGGCATAATTTATTATTATAATATGTATTATCAGCTATTATTATAATTTATATATTAATATAAAATACAAAAGGAAAAAATCGTGACAATTTTCGGTTATTAGTGTTTCTGTAAATTCGAGAAAAAGTTGACATTCCTAAAAGCATAAGAAAGTCAGTCTTCGTGAAATCAACCAGTGTTCCGTGTGCATTTAAACTTGTAAATGCGTAATGTTACCAAAATCAACAAAAGGGTTTCCTTTCTCTCACTCTCTCTCTCTTTGTCTGATCAAACATTTTAAACGCTTTTATTATTCATTTATGGTTCCATGCCATTTTTAAATTGATACTTTAAAAGATATTTTCATATTTTTCCTTTGTAAACTTTTTTAAATTTCAATTATTAATTAAATAAAACGTTTCAGGTATAATAGAGATTTTATTTTCGTTACTTTTCCATACAGCATCTAAGTTAATTGAAAATATTTTTTTCAAAAGAAAAATTGAGAAAACAATTTTTATCAAAGCCTAATTTTTTTAGCCCCCTGATTCCTTTTCTTTCCAAAAATAACTGAAACTTCAACCATCTGATTCAACACGTAAGCTTTTTTCCACAATTATTTATTTTCAACAGACTCTGCGTTTGCTAGAAATAGCCAATATCTTCACTACTTCTTCCAAACCCTGTATCAACAAGTCGAGAATAGACACCTATCCTCCTCTAGGCGATAATCCCGCCAATCATGGCAACCTCTTTCAGTGAGGATGCCACATACCAGCTTGTCCATGGGAAGCCTTGGAGACTGCGATGTGCACTGAAGTGACGTGATGCATGCGAGAATAATTACCTGTTTTCCCTGCTCTCGCTCACAACATGGGCTTTGACACTGATTGCATTCTCGCCTCTTCAAACCCAATAGAGGCCCGATATCGATGACGGATGCCATCGATGATCGGCTCTTTAAAAAAACATCGATTTACTTCATCACAGTGGAGAGTTCCAGTGACAAGGATGTGCTGTTAGACAAAGAATATAGCGGCAGCACGTGTGCTTTCAACAGACCGGCTGGAACTGGTGCGCTTTTTTAATGTAAGGGGTGAAGGAGTGGAGCATTAATATATCGTTTAGTCTGTAGGCAGGCAATAAATGAATTGGGAATGAATGGGATATGGAAAGATATGGTTGGTTAGCAGAGGACGGTGAACTGCACTTGGGTTAGTCCATTAGTGAACTGGTTTATGCTTCTGATATAATATGCACTTATCGAAATAAGTAAATTTTGTTTAAAAAAATCAAAATTAAACTTTGATTACGATTTTTTAAAACATTAGTGAATACTGTCTGTTTCTATACATAAAAATCCTCAGCGCTTGTGTGCATGAGCAAAGTTGCTTAAATTTCCCGGAAATAGGGGGGGGGGATAATCCCAAATTGAAAAGATTGGTTTTTAAATTGTGAGATATATTCAAAAACACTAGTTGTTTTTGATGACCAGTTGCTTTTGCTGAGATTAATAGCTGTTAAAAATTTCAATAAAATATTTTTTAATTATCTCTTTATGACTTGCTTTTGAGAAGTATTTTTTACTTCAAATTTTAATAGATAAAAAATACTCATGCTATTTTAGAAAGTTCATACAGATTTTTTTTATGTTCATTGTATATTTCAATGTATTTCAATTCATCAGAGGAAAAATCGGCATTGTTTAAAAATGTGAGCACTTTAAATAATTTTGTCCTTTATTTATTTGGTACTTATTATTATTATTTATCTTGGTTGTAAAAATAAGCCAAATCTTCATACCTTTATCATCAATAAAGAGGAGAAAAAACAGAATAAAATATGTATAGCAACAGTGGAAACGATTTGGGCTCCATTTCAACAACGAAATATACGGCTCTAAATTATGACTTTTTTATAAATATTAATTAAAAAAGAAAAAATTATATTCAGCTATACATTGATTTACTAAAAAATAATCATTTAAATTTGAAGAAGAAGTAAAAATAAATTTTGATTTGTAATGTTTTCGGAAGTAATTGTAGAAAAACAAAAAAATCCACTTAATTTTAAATTAATAAAAAAAACTTAACAATTCTCTTCGAGGAACACATTTTTACCCTTCAAAATTTGTATGAGTTAAATTTGGTAGCTTAATTTTGGTATGTCGAGCGACAATACACAGACACATAGACATTCCAATTTAAGATATAGATACAATGTAGTAGATATAGATATAACGAGAAGATTACACTGTTCGTAGTTAAAATTAAATAATATAATTCAAAAAAAGAAAGACATAAATCAACATAGGAACAGAATAACATAACCTTAACCTTTACTGGCTACTCGGACCCGCTCGATGGCACATGGGAAAATCTGAAGAAAAACATAAATCAACATAGAAATAGAATAAAATAACCTTAACCTTAACTGGCTATTCAGAGCCGCTCGATAGTACATAGAAAAATCTGAATGACCGAACCTCCCGACAGCAACACTAACTGGAACTAGAGTGGTGACCAAAAGTATGGACATTTTTTGAAAGTTTCATGTTTTTCAACTTTGCGTTCTTGTAGAATATATTAATTTTCACTTAAATACAAATGTAGATATCAAATTGAAGGTAATTCAATGTAAAATTTAATAACAAAAACATTATTACAATATCTGCATTTCAAAAAAAGTTATGCTCATTTTAGTAGAACAAAAAACATGAATCAAAACACAAATCGTTTTGAATAATGACGTGTTTTGTAATAAAAGCGTACTAGCCAATCACAAACACTGTTCTGAGGACCCATCAAATGTCTGTAACTATAATTTAGGTTATTTGGATGGTAAAAGAGTTATTGTTGTGGAAATATTTTGCGGAATGATGCATACAAGTACAATTAAATAGAGTATTGCTATTTTTGAATATTTTAAGTCCTTTTTTAATTAAACTAATTTTAAAAAAAACAACACCAACAAGAAGAACTGATTGGACATCTATAAAAAGAAGCCGAATTGTCATATAGAGAGAAAATGTCCTCTCTTATGCTGAAATTGCAAGACAAGTTGGTGGTTCAGTGACTTGTTCTGGTGTACGAAAGTTCTGTTTACTTTATGAAAAAACGAAATCTGTGGAAAATAAGGCCAAATCAGACAGAAAAAAATGCACAACTGCTACTGCCGATAGGAAAATTAAACGGCTATGCCTTCAAGACAGAAAAATTTTATCAGATGCCATTAGATGTGAAATGAATGCAGCGGATATTGCAGTAAGTTCAAGAACAAAAAGAAGAAGGTTATCAGGATTTGGATTACAAGCTATAATTCCAAGGAAAAAACCATATTTAAATCAAAAGCAACTCAAAAAACGAGTTAAGTGGGCAAAAGAACACATTAAATGGTCTGATAATCAATGGAAGCAAGTAATCTGGAGCGATGAGACTAAAATATCGCTCTTTGGTAGTGATGGTAGAAAATACGTGAGACGTAGAATAGGTGAAGCGCTTCATCCTGACTGCATTGAAGCAACTATAAAAACAATAACAAATGCCATGATTTGGGCATGTATGTCTGCAGATGGTGTGGGCCGAATTGAAGTGATTGATGGCATCCAGAATAGCAAAAAATACATCGAAATTGTTTTGGAACCAAAATTGATACCTTCCATCACGAATTTCTTCCCCAACAAAGCACCATTTATTTTTCAGCAAGATTCAGCTCCATGGCGCACAGCAAAATTATGCAAAGCATGGTTTCAAAATAAAGGCATAGATGTATACCATGGCCAGGAAACAGCCCTGATCTCAATCCAATTGAAAATTTGTGGCGACGTTTGAAAATTCTTGTACGAAAAAAACGTCCATCCAATAAAAGACAACTTATTGAATCTATAATTGATTCTTGGCATCATGTGATTACGAAAGATGAACTCCAAACACTCGTTCACTCGATGAAAAGACGCTATGAAGCTGTCTTAAAAAATAAGGGTTATCCTACTAAGTATTGATTGTGTAAGTATCACTTTAAAATCTTACTAATCTTACTAAAATCTTTAGATCTTACTAAAATGAGCGTAACTTTTTTTGTAATACAGATATTATAATACTGTTTTTGTTATTAAATTCTACATTAAATTACCTTCAATTTGAAATATAAACATTTCTATTTAAATGAACATTAATATATTCTACAAGCACGCAAATTTGAAAAACATGAAACTTTCAAAAAATGTCCACACTTTTGGCCACCACTGTATGGTTAAGACCTAAGAGTCATCACCGGCCACGGTACAACCTTTCCCATGGGGAAGCACGTCCTGTCATCTATAGGAGGTAACCGACTTTCACCATTTCTGTACCCACCAGGTGACGAGAACCAACCACTATGCCGGAAACTTCTCATTCTCATTTCTAAGAAGCCCCTCCTGGTGGGAGCACAGAATAACGTAAAGGAAAACAAGCCTAACAAAGAGTCCATATAAGCATCCGTGAAAATAACAGTATTTTTCTTCTTTTCATTTTTAGAAACAAGCAATATTATGTCAGAAAATTTAATTTATATTCTTCTAATTATTAATAAATATTTTTTAAACACGTGCAACAAAACAATAATTTTTTAAAATTCAGAAATCAGATGGCTGATTCTGGTTTGATTAGGATTAGTGCAGGTATATTATTCGTCTAAACAACACATTTCTCGTTGAATTGAGTCTCAAATTCTCGACTTATTACTCTTAAAATCGAGATTATATTAGCGAACTAAGAGAACAATAACAACCTAACTTTTATGCATATTTTAACACAGCGTAAACTAGGCTGTTATCTACGAGTAAGAAAAACAATATTTAACTTCAAAAGGAAGATGGAGAAAAAAAAATTTAACACAAGTATAGTTCATTAACGTTATGTAATTATTGTAATAATTAATTTGAATATGGTATATACAAAAATCTTTCAGAAGACTCATAGTGACCCATTTGCAATATGAATACTTCTTAAAGAGAATATATTTAAAAGAATTTATTGTGTATCATCCATATAATATTCTTTTACCATTTAATTTCCGTTATGTCCTATATTTTTTAGAATCATTTATGCCATCCTCGTTTTAGATTTTCAATATTTTGAGTCATCGGTATAATATAGGATATTCATACATGAATATCCTAACTTTACATGTTACAAGAAGTGCAGTTTTATATACATTAAAAAGGACAGTTTTTTTTTAATTGATCGAGAATCAAAAACAGCACCTGAAAGTTTGGATTCTTCACACTTATAAGTGTTCTATGTCAACCCCTCGAGAAAAACGAACAATAGCAAAGCGATAACTCCTCCTATACTTCCGTATGCATTTCTGATGTGAAGCTTTGAAAGGCTGCAGATATGCGAGCATTTCAATGGTCGGGGGGGGGGGGGGTGCTTTGTGGATGAACACTTATAACTGTATTGAATTTAAACTTTCAACTATTATTTGTGATTTTCAATGAACAACAAGATTGCATTTTAAGGTATATCCCTGCAAATTTGGGATATTCATTTATAAATATTCTGTACCTGTCCTTCACAAAAAAGAAAACATTTTTTGATACCATTAATATATTCTTAGAAACATAGAGAATGTTGAGGTAATATTTAAGCAATAATAATTTTCCATTTATTTTCATTGGAATTAAACCTATTCGCTTAAAAAATTGTTCCTAATTATTAATAGCGTTAAAAATTGGACTATAATTAATCAGTTTCGAATGCAGTTAATAATACTTACTACTCTTATTCTCAATCAAGGATCAAGGACTGCTGCAAAATTGAACCGCTTCTTTTCCCATCATTTTCATTGTATAAATTAAATCGTATATTATATAAATTTGCACGTGATATTCACATTTTCATCTACAATCAAAATAACTTTCTTATTTTCTATAAAATCTAATAAATATTAACTACGTCTAAAATTTATTAGTCCTGTAGAAGATTTCGAATAATTTTTACTTTCTCGTATAGAAATAGAAAGCATTGTAATTAAAGAAAAATCGACCCTGAGATTTTAACGAATCTTCAAATTTCAGACTTTCTGAGTCCGAAAAACATATTTTTGGAATTCTGTCTGTTTGTTCGACTGTTACTCTGCCTCTGAGTCTATAAACATAAATCAAAAGCATTTTGAGTAAGAAAATAAATTTGGTACACGATTTTTATAGTATATTTGCAAATTTCTATCACATTTTATAGGAAATCTAATCACAAAAAGTCTGGATAGTTGGTCAAATTTATGTGGATATAATAACTACAAAACGATGTGAGCTAGATGAATAAGATTTGGTACACAGATTTAACATCTGAAGTGTAGATCCCTGTTCAATTTTGTATCAAACCTATCTAAGAGTTAACCGTCTACAGATCTAATTTTTTGCTTGCATGTAAACTTAATAACTCAAAAGCACAATCACTTAGATGGGTAAAATTTTGAATGTGATATTGTTACTAGCAGTTTAGTTCTGTGTTAAATTTTGTTTTCAGTAAGTCAAAAAAAATGTCTAAATGCTTATCAAATGCAAAAAAAAATGTCTAAATGCTTCTTTATTATTCTATGAAGTACAAAATACTCATAAACGGGATTCTAAAAATTAAAATTTGAGACTTCTTGATTTCATGGTCCATGCTCAAGATCCGCACTTTGTCTTGTCTTTGTCCAGAGAAGAAGATAATACTCTTAATAAGCAGTATGCGAGAGAGTTTCTAGGAGACTATTCCCGCTATCGTATGACACAATTCACTGATAGTCTACCAGTCAGTATTTTGATGGGGAAAAAATAATTATATCCCTACTTTATTATGTGTAAGACAGTTTAAAGAATACAATATCATGGTTTGACACATCACACATTTCTAACGTCTTATATCTTTTCAAGCCATTAATCATCATGTTAATCAGCAACTTTTCCACATATCTACTTTTTTTTTTAACTCTGTGGACGTCGTCCTGAGACGTTCGCTAAATAGGAAAACCAGGTAAACACCTTGTAGAAGACAGATTCCCTGAAAAACAACAGACCTTTTACATCAAACTCCGCGTTTAAAAATGGGAAGAATTCGAAATTAAATTTGCGTTCCACGTCAGGCCCGCACGAAAACATTCCGTGAAAGGAGGGCCCTATTTAATTAACTGCCTGAGCACCTTAAGGATTCACCCCTCCTTTGTTGACTGTGGCCAAGTGTTTCTCTTCCCTATATATATTACAGAGAGAGAGAGAGACCCTCCCCCCTTCGATTGCGTGATTAATGTTGCAATTACGTTCCTAAGAGTGACAAAATGGCGCCCACTATGGAGCTTCAAAACTTTCAATTAAGTTAACACACATCGCGAACGTTGTTATAGGTTTTCCATCTTGAGATCTCGCAGTGTCTCGAAATTAAATCACGGATGCCTCGAGTTGTTTTAAGATCAAGAATGGCTGAGCTTTATTTGTTTAAGGACATGAGGGGATGGTGGTGTGATTGATCCTGTGATGGGGCGTGGAATGTGATTCCTTTTTTGCATATTCTAGGTGGAGACAGCTATGAGATCTTTTGGTAATTGAACAATGCTTAATTGAGCAGATAAATGCTTTAGGTGTTGCAATTTGGCCACACCTTTGTAGACTGGCGTAAAGCATCAACAAGATTTGAAAGTGCAATGAGAAACAGGATTGGTTACTGCACTTATCAAAGACAAATCGGATTAGATTTAACAGTATATTTTATTGATTTTTGGCAGTAATCATAGAAAGCCATATTTTAGTCATAGAGCAAATTTTATTTAGTTTTGTCCGTAGAAAGGTTTATACTATCCAAAAGTTTACCATACCGCATGTTTTGTTGAATTTTGTTAATGTTCATAGAAAGGTTTTGATGTAATCATAATGCATGTTTTATTGATTTTTGTTAATTACTGTAGAAAGGTTTGGATTTATCCCCAGAGCAAATTTTATTCAGTTTCGGTACTAACCATAAAAAAATTTAAATTTAGCTATAGAGAATGTCTTATCGGTTTTTTATAGTAATCGTAGAAAAATTTAAATTAAGGCTTAGAAATTGCTCCATTTATTTTTGGTAGTAACCATAGAAAGACTTAAATTCAGCTTTAGAGATTGTTTCATTGATTTTGGTAATGACAGTAGAAAGATTTAAATTCGGCCTTAGCGATTATTTCATTGATTTTTGATAGTGACCATAGAAAGATTTAAATTTAGCCTTAGAGATGGTTTCATTGATTTTTGTTAGTAACCACAGAAAGATTTAAATTAATATTAGAGAGATTTTTGGTAGTAACCATAGAAAGATTTAAATTCAGCCTTGGAAATTGTTCCATTGATTTTTGGTAGTAACCATAGAAAGGTTTAAATTCAGTTTTAGAAATTGTTCCATAGATTTTTGGTAGTAACCATAGAAAGATTTAAATTCAGCCTTAAACATTGTTTCAACAATTTTTGGTAGTAACTCAGAGGTATTGTAGTTAATGTTATTCCTAAATTTCTATTCAAGGTCTAAAATATTTAATCCTGATATTGCAGCCAATTATTATAATTAAAAATTTATCTGGGCGTCCTAGAAATAAAAATCACGATTCGGCATCTTAGTAAGGCTGTAGTGTAAAGTGGATAAGTGGCGTTACCGGTGTAATTTTACCATTGTCGTCATCAGATCTGAAACGTCAAGTATAAATGTTGCCCATGGTATAGCATTATGTTTTCGCTCCTTCATCATATTTAAATTTTTTAATTGAAGTAAGCGTTTTTTTTCGTAATTACCCACCCCTTAATATTGTCTCACAGAGCATCTTTAGCTACCTTGCCTACTGGTTGCTACGCCATTGTATTATGTGGAACTGAAAACGAAACAAAATTATTTTCTCTTCACAAGATTATATTCTGTGCTAGATCCTGTCTCTCCAAAGCCTCAATATAATGACAAACTAATGAGGTTGATTTGATATCTGAAGTCCAAAATATGCTTTTGATGCAAGTTCTTTGTCGATTTCAGGGATGTGACACGGAGTTCTTGAACTCAAGGTTCTTAATCTCCGAATTGAAGAAGTTATATGGGTATTAACATGGCATTGAGATTACTTAATAATTAGTGCACTTAGTTAAATGAATGTATTTCGTAGAATAATAAACTAATAAATAAATTACAGAAAAAGAAACGATGCAAGTTCTTTTGTCTCTCATGTTATGATCAAAGGGTGAAAAAAAATTAGAATTTTTTTTGAAGAGTTGAATTTTTAGACCGAAATAATATTTTATACTTGATTCACCTATCACTATTCTAATTCAAAATTTTGCCTTTATTTTTATTGGAGTGATAGCATACACACAATTTAATATCATCTCAAATTGAATGATTATAAATCCAATAAATAAGAAAATAAAAATTATGTTTAATATAATATATCATGTGCTTATTCGTTTGATTACATATTTTATATCCGTTACATCTGAACACTAATTTTATGTAATTTTTTAATATAAATTAGTTTAATTATGCCACTTAGTATTGCATATTAATTTTCCTTAAATGAAATTTTATATTTATTATTAAAAAGATCTAATGAATTTATGTGGTGGAAAATTCAGTCTTCAAATATAAATATATCTTTTTGGCCGATTTTTTGAAATTTCAACTGAAAAAAAATTAAGCTGAATTTTTGTGAGGTATTTTCCGAACAATAACTTCCAAAAGACTATTGCAAGAAGACAAATTTTGCAGCTTTTCAGAATTTAAAAAAATAAATTATCTTTTGTTTTGGGTGAGGAAGCATAATTATTAACAGGAAAACGCAGCGAGGCACAAACACAGATGGGAGAAAGAAGGCAAAAAAAGGGCCGAAGAAATGATCACTAGCCTTATATAACATAGGATTTCCGGCCACGCGCCAATTCAATACACGTGTTGACCTTTGACAAGGGCAAAAGTATCAAAAGAAGTATCATTTTCATTTAGTACGTAGTACTACTGATGGCGCATTAGTTTTACAGAGGAATTAATTAAACCGAAAGTGGAATTGGATAATGAAATAAGAGAATATTTTAGAATGAAGTTACGATGGGCTAAATTAAGAGTTTAAAATATCATTACATATATATTTGCCTAACTTTCAACAATAAATTTCATTTTACTGAAATTTATGCTGTTTTCATAATCTCATAAGATATTTTATCGCGGAAATTTCTTCTATTAATGAATGTTAGAATGGAAAGATTTACAGAAATTAAAAGAATAAAGATTCTGTTTAATTTTTGTGTGGTTTATAAGAAGAATAAAAAAGTGAAATCGACACCATGAAGTATAGAAAATATGCTATTGGTCAAAAGTATTGCACGTTTGAGAAATTTCATGTTTTTTTTTCATTGGTAAGCCCCCAAAAGTAATATTTTTTCCTTTAAAGTGATATTTTCTAGTATAAATGCGGTACAGAAGTTTCAAACTTTTGTGTCATCCATTGGGAAGTAATCGTCTGCAACGATAATGTCATCCCGGTAGTTTATTATAAAATCGCTCCGACTGCGAAGGATTTCATTTCGTTTGTTGCCCTGTCTAAGTGTGTTCGCTGAGCATTGCTTTTCAATTTAAACTGTTCGTTTCTTTTTAAAATGTGTGACTTAACTCGTGAGAAGCATCAGGCTGTTATTTTAATGTATCAAGAAAACATTTCAAATGTTAGGATTGCTCATCGGTTCGACTGTAGTAAGTCGACTGTTTCACGCCTCATAAAGAGATTCAAAATCGAAGGAACCATAGATAAAAAGCTTTGAAGTGGTCGTCTGAGGTTATATTCTAAACGCGCTGATGCTACATTGCAACGATTATACCGTAAAAATAGATTTGCAAGTTCTTCTACACTTTCAAGAGAATGGGATGAATCCACATTCTGCCATTGCCAATCCCAGAACAATTCGCAGGAGGCTCTGTGAAGCTGGTTACAAGGTACAAGTACCTAGAAAAAAACCCCCAGTACTGAAGAAAGCAATATGAGAGAAACGACTGGAGTGGCCCAAGGTGTACAAAAATTGGTGTATTACGGAATGGAGACAAGTTATATTCAGTGACAAAAGTCTGTTTTTTTCTTCTTTAATGTCTGTCAAGCCTGGCCCCGTTTGGCGTAAAGCAAAGGAGAGCATGAGCCCAGAATGCTTGGTTCGTAGCATCAAAACACTCAGAAAGGTAATGGTGTGGGGATGCATATTAGTCAACTGGACGGCTTCATTTTATACAGGGAACCATTAATTGTGACAAGTATGTTAATGTGATGAAGGATAAATTGCTTCGTAGTGCACGTAACATGTTCCCAAGACAGAAATGGATATATCAGCAAGATCTAGCAATCTTCCATATATCTAAAAAGGCAAGACAAACTTTAAAATTAATTTTAAATTTCATTTCAGATCAGTTTTGACCTCTATATCAAACATTCGTTCTTTTAGGTTAAGGCTGCGTTTGCAAAATATGATATTAATGTTCTAGCACAGCCAGGGAACTCACAAGATTTAAACAACAGTGAGAATTCATGGAGTATAATGGGAAAGAAAATAACTGAGAATTATCCCAAAACAAAGCGAGAATTTCAGGAAACAATAATTAAAGTTTAGCACCATAGAATACCGAAAGAAGTATTGCAAAACCTTGTGAATTCCAAGCCTAACAGAATTGCTGCTGTGATCGAAGCTAGAGGCGGCCTAACCAAAATTTTAAAGGCTTTTCAGTTAACTTGAACTCTTTTATTATCGTTGCTGATCAAATAAACTTGAAATTTTTTCTTTACTTCACTTTATTCCCGGGAACCAAAATGGATTCCTATACATATAACCTTGTACATTTTGTTTTTATTTTATTCTTTTTGAAATTAAATATTTTTTGTTCAATAACTTAATTATCAATTAAGTTCAATAACTTAATTTCAATAACTTAACTATCTGAAAAATTAATTTGCTGGTTTAAGTTTGTCAATTATTGCTTTTTGGATTGGATTTCTCAGTTTCAAAAATCGTCCTATCATTAGGAGTAAACTGTTCCAACGTGTTTTTGAATCTCCTCCTAAACATCCCCTTTCATCTTTCCTCTCACCCCTATTTTGTTGAAATAAACCCATACTAACGCATGTGCAAAAGGTGGAGGTTTTTACAATCAATCGTCATACAGTATTTTATCACTTCTCTTGATTAGTACGATGCAACTTTGTATTCACAGTCTAATTAATTTCGTCCCTTAGAGTGACATAAAATCAAAAACGTATACTATTGTGCTATGTTGGCGATCCTTGAACAATTTAAACAATTACAAGACAATTTTAAAAATTTCTAGTAAATACCGAAAAATCGATATTTAAACTTGTGAATACCGGTATTACAAAATTGTACAAATGATTCAAAATACCGGTATTCGGTATCCCGGTATACCGGTATTGCAATCCCTAATCTGAACTTACGAATTACAATTATATTCATATAAATAATATAATTTTAATTAACAATGTGCAAAAATTATAAAATAAACTAATTTTTCTTAAATAAAAATTAAATGGTTATTTCATGCACAGTTTTTCATTATTAAATCATACTAAAAGGAGTTAACACCAGAATCTATTTACTTTAAATTGAATCTATCTGAACAAATACTTCAGCAAATTATTCTATTATAATAATCCCATATCCCCAGCTTCACATATTTACATTTGCCACAGCTTTTATTTACATTGAAACCCAACCATACAAAAACACTATTCACCTCTTATTTCCATCTAGATTACCAAGCAGAATTCCATCAGGAATCTACCCACTTTCCACTCTGCTCGGCAAACATCGACTCCGACGGCCTTAAAGATGCACAATAGGGCACTTTATATCCTTCACCCCTTTTAGAACGTTGAAGGACAATGCCAGTGAGTCAGCGTACGTAACAAAAAGGGCGCGCTTTTATAATTTTTCCAAATATACACCCCATTGTGCGGAAGGGGGTTGTCCCAGTGAAGCAAATGTGTTTGGCGAGTCGGGCATTGAATTCAAATCGGGCAAAGGGTCCTTCAATCTTCCCATCTGATTAACCCGATCTTTCGGTGATGAAACTCTGATGAATGTTTGGTGATGGGACGAGGCAGGAAAGAGTTTCTGTCTGTCTGGCCGGATAGGGTTGTCAGTGGAGATAGATGAAAAAGTAATTGAATTTTCTCGAAATCTTCAGCTTTTGTTTGGAGAGTTTTTGCATCATTGAGCGTCTAGCAATCCGTTCTAACCTTTAAAGGTATATTGAATTAACTTTTTTTACTTTCTCATATATGAAGTGTAGGGAAAGTATTGTAATCATCAAAATCTCGAATTCGAATTTTTCGACGATTACTATACTTTTTCTATACTACTTATGCAAGAAAGTAAAAAGACTTTGTTTTCTTTTCTTTTAATATCCCTGCAAAGCTGGGTTATTAATTTATAAACATCCTGTATAATCAATCATTTCGCTAATTGGCTGTTTCATTTGGATTCTTCTTATCTTAATTCATTAGCGAAATATTTATAAACACGCATTAGCCATAAAAAATCTGATTACTATAAATAAACTGCAACTTTTTTCATGCTGGCTTCGTCAAACAGGAAATGAATCTCTCTACCGAATAAACTGCCTCGGAATGACTCTCTATTAAAGTAAATCATTCCGCAAATAACTACTGTTTGCTGATGAACCATCATCGGGACGAAGAAAAACTACTCCTCATAAATTCCCTTCGAAGTAAAAACAAACACACAAGCACAAAATACACGGGGCGATGCGGGTAGCTCGAATTTCACCCTTCGCTGGACAAATGAAATCGAAATAATCGTCTGCGTTTGTTCCGTCTGCCGCCACACAACTCAACTCGCATGACGGAAGACCGCGGAAAGAAGAAAACTCCCCTAAGAATCGCTGAAATCGAGTGTGAAAAACGAATAAAACGTGCCCAAGAACTCGCAGTACTAGAGTAATGGAGGAAGTCATTACGGAAAGCTGGTCCCTTGTAAGATTGATTTGGGAAGCTACAGTATCATCAGTATTCTCTAGTTATCCATCAAACGGACGGCGCTCCGCCATCGAGTTGCATGTTGTTCTACAAAAGCAGAGGGTTTGTGCTTTTAAAAGATTAAGTTCTTGGTGTTGCTGTTTGCTGTTCTCGCGAAAGCTGTACTCTCTAGCGATTGTTCTTGTGTTGCTACAGTTGATTTTATTGCCAGATCCCGTCGTTATTTCATTTGTGGAAAGAGAACCTTTGTTCCTCGAGAAGACAATAAAATTTTTATCACCTCTAAGAAACACGCAGATCTTTTTGAATTTTTGTAGTTTTTCTCGTGGGGCAAAAAGTGTATTCCCCCCCCCTTTCAAGAATACGAATAGTGAGTGTGAGAATAAAAGAATCGGAGCTTAAAGAGGCTAAAATCGCATTGATATTGGAGATTGAAATATCTAGAATACATTTATAGATACTTACACACTAAATATTGAATGTGAAAAGTAAATTTTTCTTTCACGTATATGTAGTATAGATACGTATAGAACAGGTATAGTTGTATCGAAATTTTTGGCAATTGCAACTGCCTTTGCAATAAAAAAGTAAATATTGCTGTTAACTTTTATTCAACAAAACTTCTTAAATTAATTGTAAGATGATGACTTTTTACTCTCTCGTATACGTAATACAAGGTAAGTATAGTAATCGATAAAAAATTAGCACTCGAGATTGTGATGAATCTCCATCTTTTTGAGCTCTCTGAAAATTGAAAGGCACAATTTTAAATAATGTCCGTCTGTCTGTGATAAAGGTAACTCAAAACGCTTTGAGCTAGAAGGTTGAAATTTGATATACGATCTTTACTTCAAATTTTCAGATTTTTATCAAATTTTGAGTAAAATATGTTCAGAGGAAATCCGTCTGTCCGCCTTTTCGAATATAAGTTAACACGATAATTACAAAACGAAGAAATCTAAATAGATAAAATTTGGTTGACAAATTTAACATCTATAATGTAGACAGACATCTGCCAGATTTTGAGCCAAATCCAACTAAGGGTTGACTATCTCGGTTCGTACTTTTAGAAACATATAAAAGCGACAATTCCAAAACGCAATGACTTAAATATATCAAATTTCGTATGGGATTTCGTGACTATAATCGTAGTTCTGAGTCAAATTTTGGTTTCAATTGGTTGGGATAAAAATGTTTCGAAATCACAAATTCGATTATCGGATACTATTAACCACATGCTAGGCTTCAGGCGCCAACACTCTAGCCTAGGATGACAAGATAAATTAAGTAAAAATGTCAAATTCACGGCAAAAGATATTTCGTAACTATTGTACGAATAAGCTATGCAAGGCATTCTCTGGGATAACACCTTTATTAGACAGTATGTGAGAAAGTTTTTTGAGAGGCCAGCCACTCCCATTTGATTTTATTGTTTCTTGTAGTATCAGTTCTCTAAAATTGGGAGAAATAAAAATAGAAAAAGGATTATATGATTCCAGATTCAATTACATATTCTTGAAAATCTCTTCACTCTGAGGATTAAGAAAATATAGGTCATTTTAATAATTTTATTGTAAAGACTTAAATTGTAGACATTAAAATAATTAATTTAATTAAAGGGACCGTGGACTTTAAATAAGCTAAAATGGACGAAAATGTGCAATTTTATTTTTTTCGTTTCAACATCAAAATATGTGTTTATATTCAACTAAAATAGTGTTATAAAATGTATTGTTCAATAAAATAAATATTTGAAGCGTCAAGAGGAAGAAAAGTACACCTTAATTACTTTCATCAAAATGATATTGTAATTAGATTTAAATATCTTTGAAATGTTCCAGGTGTCTTAATTTTTTAAGAAATTAAAGGAAATTTATAATAAAGATTTCCATCAAACATTTAAAGAAAATGGGGTATTCATTTTATGTTTCGAGTTTTTTTTTTAACTCGCTAAAAGTTTAGTACAGAAAAACATAAAATTTCTATGAAAATTCAGTAAGTGAGCATTAAAATATTTCTAAAAATGTAGCATTTAATTGGAATTACAAACTCTTACGCAGTTTACGTAGTAGCCAAATAAATGTACATTGGCTAATAAGAAAAAAAATTTAAAATTATGTAGCCTGGAATATATTTCAAATTTTGAAAAATTATATATCGTTTTAATTTTTAAAAAATAATATATTTAGATTTAAAATATTTTTTTACGAAATTTGACATATTTATATTTTAGTACACATGCATAAAAAATTTCATAACCCTGACTGAATAATTCAGAAAAGTGTCTAATAAAGTTTATTGTCCCCTTAACAGATTAATTAAAATTAAAGTTTAATTAAATATCGGAAATATAAATGCATCCACGATTCTAAAAGAAGTCTAAATGTATACTGGAATAAAGCTATGGTAAAGTATTGAACGCCAGTGTCATACAAGGCGTTCTCTGGCATGACAGGTTTATTAGAGAGTATGTGAGAAAGATTTCGGGAAATCACTCCCGCTCGTTATATCATTGTTTGCATCAGCTGTTATTTAATATATCATTGAAGTAGGAGTTGAGAGACAAAATAAAATTATCTGCCAAATTTCATAAAGTCCCTGTCCCTGTATAGAAGAGATACATAGAGAGTTCTCATTGCCGGATTTAGTGCAAAATTGGATAAAAATCTACCATTTGGCTATAAATCAATGCATAAAATATCTTTTATCTACCTATTATCATGTGAGAACATGATGTTGCTTTGGTTAGGGGGGTTTGAAGCTCGAAATTGCGTAAGCAATAAATAAAGCATAAATGGCAATTTTCATCATCATCTTTTAATCGCATATATTTTTTTAATTTCTTTTACCAGTATTGCATTATTATTATGTATTCATCTTCGAAAGCAGATGCGTTTTTAAAAGGTTGACCTGCCTTTACCAGTATTGCTTTATTATTACGTATGTTTTGTTTTTTTTTACAACAGATGCGTTTTTAAAAGGTTGACGTAAAACTATGACATCATAGCTGTTATTTTAT
>JAPMOR010039821.1:1004469-1111136 GCA_026543865.1 Argiope aurantia
AGAGAGAGAGAGAGAGAGAGAGACCGATAGAGAAGTCTCGTGATTGTTTCAAACCGATTTAAACTGGTTAATGACTTAAATTAATTGAGACAAATAATGTTCTCACATGATAACTTGAAATTTGCTATCGTAGATTTCATTTTAATTTTTCTCCAGGTTTTTTAATACACGAAACACAAAAAGAGAAAGTTTTAATCGTTTGAACTCGACATTTTGATGAATCTGTAAGTTTCTATCTCTGTATCAAATTGCTCTGTCTGTCTGTATCTCAAAAGTGATTTAAAGAGACGAATGAAATTTGATGTATGGTCTGTACTCCAAATTATTAGATTTTTAATAAGTTTTGAATGAAATCCATTCAGAGGAAGTCTGACTGTCCGAATATAATTTAACGCAATAATCCCGAAACGAAGAAAATTAAGTGGTTAAAATTTAGAATGCATATTTAATGTTTAAAGTTTAAATAGCTAACACATTTGAAACCAAATCCATCAAGGGATGAGTCGTCTGTCGGTATGCCAAGCATGTAAACATAAATTCATAAATGCAATGATTGAAGTATATCACATTTGGTATGTCATGATGTGACTGCAATTGTATTTCTGTGTCCATTGGAGAAAAACGTATCCAAAATATACCTTCGGTTTTTTGTATTTATCAATGATTAATCGCTCCAAAAAATGTTAGAGATCGCACTCTCATTGTCTTTTTCATAAATATGGTTTGCCAGTGGCATATGGTTAATAACAATCAAGTACATTTATTTGAGAACAGAAAGGCCATTCCCACT
The DNA here is from genome assembly GCA_026543865.1 of Argiope aurantia. NCBI lineage: Eukaryota > Metazoa > Arthropoda > Arachnida > Araneae > Araneidae > Argiope > Argiope aurantia. The sequence continues at coordinate 1,005,260 of JAPMOR010039821.1, forward strand.
GGTTGTTTTTTTTTTGTATTCACAGATATAAAAACATAATTTTAAAAGTATTACTTTTAAAATTCAAAGAGATCTAAAATATGACGATTTACAAAATTGTACTAGTCAAACATTCTGAAGGCTACGCTGAATTCTTTTTGTAAACTTTACATATAATAAGGAAAACTTCTTATTCAGCATCTATAGTGCGTAACAATATCATTAATTAGAAGAGAATGCGATGCAAAATTTTTTTAATACAAACACAATTACAGCTAAGAATTATAGCAAATCGCGAAAAACTAAATAACTTTATCTTCCCAATTTCACAGAACAAATAAGAATAAAACAAACCGAAATAGCCATGCAATTGTTTTTATGTATCATAAGACCGTACATTCAATGAATTTCCCACAATTCCATGCCTAAGAACACCGGCAATAATGGTCAATTTTATGTTCAAACGTTCCAACCTCCGGAATTCCTAAACTTTATCAGTACCAGCGAGTTCCTCAAACGAAATAATTAACGAGATACCCGGACTTGATTGAATAACCTCTACCTGAAGTCCGGAATCTTCATCCCAAGACGCGTCCGGGACTTTTCCAGGATTCGTTTTTGCCGGAACATTCCTTATGCAGGAGAACTCTCATCGTTATTTAATTTAGGATCCTAGGATCTCGGAACGATAAAAATTTTATCACCGTTGCACGGACTGTCCGGAAATGAAATTAACTTTTCCGGGATCCAGCCGGAAAAAAGATCCGGGAACTACAGCATCTGTGACTGAAGCAGTCAGATAGCAAAGATGTCCTGTTTACAGATACGGGCAAGTCAACATAGTTTTAGGAGGGGAATGATAATTATGTGTGCTTTAAATACGTTTCAAATCTCTTGGAAGTAAAGAGTTGCCAAGAAAGTTTCGAAGTTTCGACTACTGAAATCGTGCAAGTTTTTTTTTTCTCGTCTAGATTAAATTTTGTAGCTCAGGATTATTTTAATTAAACCACAAAATTAAACTTAGAAATTAAAATTAGATTGAGATTTAAACAGAGTATGTATTGGTTAAATGTAAAGTGTAGCCTTCTCGGATTTGAAAAAAAAATGATATTTGTTAAATTTAATTTTTGCCATGTTTATATTGAGAAATCTCTAAAGATTTTTTATTCACTCTCTTTAAAGTTTATAACTGGTTTTTAAAACAATAAATCTGCATTTATTATACGTTTTTATTTCTATTATACTATTTGGTATTAATGTTGTATTTATTGTAATTGGGAAAAAAATGATTCCTAAAACCCTTCTCTTATACTCTGCAATAAAATTTCCCTCCCGCACATGAAATCGGGTGAAAATGCAAATACCTTTCGAGAATGTAGATCTTTGTATGGAATCTAACATGCGAATACGTATTTCGGAAGCTCTTTTGCTGATGATTGACATGAAATTGCGGTTGTAATCACTAGATAACATAACAGTTTCCACTGGTTTAAGTCATTATGAATTATTGATTTCCCAGACATGCAAAAGTACAGACAAACAGACGGTTAATCGGTTGATAGATTTGTTTGAAAATTTTATAAGAATCTATTTTATATATACTATATCTGAGTACGAAATTTTATGTACATATTTATTGCGTTTTGTTGCTCACTTGTATTTGAATAACTATCCGTTCAGTGCGTATTTTGTTGAAATTTGATAGAAATCTACAAATTTGGTCGTGAGTTCCTTTCTATCTACCAAATTTTATTTGTTTAGCTCAAAGCGTTTTTAAGATATCTTGTTCACAAACAAGTAGATAGAAAGGTAGGCAAAGATGGGTTTTTCGGGTGCAGAGAGATCTCAAACGTGTGGATTCAGCAAATTCTCGGGTTCAAATTTTCGATGATAACATTACTTTACATTGATATTATGGAAGAAAATAAAAATTGTTTTGCAGAGTAATTCAAGTATTTAACAACAAATGCATTTCATACCTCGTTTTAACTTTTTGATAAAAAAAAATATCATATCACTTCATGGAAGACAGTCTATTGTTAGAATATTTTAGCTATTGCAATTATTATGGACTTGTGATAAATTAAGTTGAATCTATTTGCATTTGTAACTTTAAAATTTTATTAGACTTCGCATTCTTTTTTTTTAGACTATTAGTGATTATATTCAAATCCAGGCCCACAGTCATCTCTGCTTTATGTATCACAAAAAAAAAAACCTTTTATGTCGCTTATTAATTATGAAAAAAAATGACAAATGTTTTATCTGATAATTTAATTTGTTAAAGAAGAGCAAAATACTGTATTTTTAAACTATTCTCCTTTGGCGACCAGCTGGTTTATCAGGGATATTGTGTATACTTAATTTCCGTTAAATCGTCTAGATATTTTCGCAAAAGGATGACCTGTACGTAGTCAGTGTGGCTCAGAGGTGAAGTACGCATTTGAAAAGTACAAGGGCGGGGGTTTGAATCCGAGCCAAGTCGCCTTAATTTTATGATTGAACTTTAATTTGAATTTCTTATTATTCATTTGTTAATATTCTAGAAGCTTCTAGAACATTCTATAACCTTCTTTATAATTCTAGATTATTCTGTAAAGATATAAATTCTGAGTTTCTCAAGCAGCGGGATCAGTTCTTCGCCTGCATGTTACGAGTTGCTTAAAGCTAATAAACTTGATATAGTGTTATTTTGTGATCTGTTATTCTTTGCATCTTTGAGACAATATAACTTCGTATTCATGATTCTGAAAAATTATCAGGTCTCAAAACCTTGTTATATAATTTTTTTGCATATACTCGATTCACCGTGTGCATGAAAACTTTTCTAATGAAAAATAATCTGTGATATCATAGAGCTATTAAAAACGTAAATGCCCGATTCATCTTTTAACTTTAGAGGTATTGTGGTTTCATTTTTTTAATTCGTTTTGTAAACAGGATTCTTCTTCTTTAACTCTTAACAATGAAATCAAATCACGCAATTAAATATTTAATGAAGCTTTGAAAAGGATTCAAAGTTAAGGCCAACAATTTAGTCTATTGTTAAAAAAAATGAAGAAAAAAAGAAGAAATGAATGTTCTGTAGTAATATACCAAATTTAAAAAAATAGATATTAAATTAGTGAATAAAGGAAAAATAATACAAAATCTCTGCTAATAATAAAGATGAACTTGTGTATAATGACATCTTACAGGCCAATCTTTTAGCTATAATTGCCAAATTTGATACATAAATACTTTTGAAAGTGAAAATATGTACCACAAAGCGATTAGTCGAAATAATTCGAAAGGAACGAAAAAATATGAATCGAAATTTCTATATTTTATTATAAAGTCCAAAAATATCACAGTACAAATATGGATTTTAGTCACTTAATTCAAATTTTTAAAAATTACTTTTTTAATTATATCAATTTTTCGCTGTATAATCATTTTTCTATTTTAAATGAATTTTTAAAAAGTTATTTCAATCATATTTTATAAGAATATATTTTTGTCAGTGAAATGAAACGTCGATTGTTTCCATCATTGCTGCTAATAATATTTCATTCTGTTTTTGTTTTATTACTTTTTGATGATTAAAATGTAAATATTCGGCTTATTTTTCATGGAGCGTAAGTTTGAGTATAATTCCTGATCTTAATAATTTTTAAAATTTTTTTTGTTGTTTTAACAATTAAGGTTTAATTTTGTTGTTGTTGTTTCTTATGGCACTTGCCATGGGCAAGCCCGGTGTTCGAAGACAGCCGGTTTAAGCCTGAGGGGGAGCGCCTCTTGTTTCTATAGTAGCGCCATCTAGGGCCAAGAGAACGACTTTAGCTACACACGCGTCACAACCCTTTTTACGGGGCGGACTTCATTCACTCATCCACAGATCGTAATTTAGACCTGAATAAGAGAACGACCACCCCTGATCCAGTACCCCCAGTGGTATTACTCTCGACATGGAGGACTTTGTGACCAGGACAGATTTATACGCGCGTCAGACACCAAGCACGCGGGGAATCTTCGGCCAGCAGGGTTCGAACTCGCAACCTAAGAGACACGAATCCAACGCTCTACCAGCTAGGCTATCGCGGCCAGGTTTAATCTTGAAATCAAGTAATGCTGAAAAACTTTCTGCGTTTCTGTGCGTTCTGTTTTATATACTACAGCTCTTTCAGGCGATATAATTGGGTACAAACAGGTGTAAATAAAAAATTAAGGAAATGTATAATATATAAAACACAGAATGGCATTACACCATTGATTATTATGGAAGGGTTGTATCGGCCATGAGATACGCGAAAAAACTCTGAATGACCGAACCTCTGTGACAGCATTCGAGAAAACTAAGTGTGAGTCCTAAGACATCATCGAACACGGTACAACCAAACTTGCAGAAATCACGTCCTGTCTTTGCTTGGAGGTAGCCGACCTCCATCATTTCTGAATCCACCTGAATAGCTAGAACCAACCACCATGCCGGAAGCTCCTCATTCTCATATCTGATGTGCTCTCCGGTGGGAGACACAAAATGGCGTAAGAGTTCTATAATGTAAGTTATATGCATATTAAAAGTTCAGATTAAAAAAATATTTAGTTCGGAAAGCTATTAAACCTAAATTAAACAAAATATTTAATAAAAAATATTAGCAGACATTAATTCCTGCGAACTAAATGAACTTATGATGTTTACTACTAGCCGTCAAAGGCAGCTAGTAGCAAATCATATGCTAACTTAGTCATAATTTCTAGGAATTCTATTATAATTTTTAGGATTCATAAAAAATATCTCTTGCATATTTAACCATTGCTTCATATTTTCTTGAAATTTTGCATTTAATATTAGTATTTCAATCTCTTTCAGGCATGGGCTACGGAAAATGGAGAATAATCTTGACGACTTTGATTTTTTCTCCCGTCCCACGAATGCGGATGCCTGTTTCTATCAAAATAAAGTCATTTTCTTCGAACCAAACATCCGAAATCAAAGTCAAACAGCATAAAGAATTCCATAAAGATCTGAAGAGGTAACCCTTTCCTTTTGAAGGGAAAAAATCGGGGGGAAAACTCACTCACGTTTGCATTTTTACCACTTGTATTATCCCTTAAAACTCGATTTAGGAAAACATCGTTCAATTCTTCTCGACCCTTTTGCAATTTATCAAAAAGGTTTCATCGTCAAAGAGGAATACCTTCTTTTTTATAGCGTTTGGCTGGGCTCTGGTTTCTGGGCACATGAGCTTTTTGGAATATGTTTTTCTTCCTTCCTTCTTTTAGATTTTTATCTTCTTTTAAGATGGCTGGGGATTTTTTTCCCCTTTTTCTTCTACCTTTTCATGGAGATTGGATGACGTCGATAGGTTTTTCGGTTTTCTGAATATCTGATGACATACTTCTTAGTAAGGATTTTGTAGGGATATGAAAGATTGAACCCAGCTATATCATGAAGATAAATTTCTCTATTATATTCATGTTTCAGGATATTGGATAAAAAAATAAAGTTGGTATTATTTTTATTTTTGCTGCTTAAGGAAGTTTTTTTATTAGAACGGGAGGAAAAATATTGGAAGATAAAAATTATTTTATTTTCATTTTGGAAAGAAAATCAGTATAAAAAATGCGTTACTTTATTTTAAGATTAAAGCTTACATATCTTTAATAAGTTGAATATATGTTTGGTTTGATCAAATGATTAATTATGGATTATTTATTCCGTTATTTATATTAACCTTCCTTCTTCCAGTTTTTATTCAATACCATTTTCAGTTATAACGTAAATCATTTGGTCAAAATAGAATGATTGTTCAAATCTATCGATTTAAATTTTGACATATGTTACTTGTAGATAAAAAAAAAGCTGCAAAATAGAGAAAAGGCCAATATCCTTATTTTTATGGCGTCCAAATTTAAAATTTTCTTTTATGGATAAAATAAAATCAACAATTGTTTTAAAAACAATTTTTATTTGCATTTGTCCTTAAGACATGTTTATCTCCTAGAGATCTCCAAAACATGTTTATCTCCTACTATCTACTAGAGGTTGGAGCTTTATACACACTTTCGTCAATCTCAGGAAATTGATTATGATTTACATACTTTTACAACTATCATTCTAAAATGAATTATTCTAAAATCCATTATTATTCAAGCTATAGACATAGGATTAATCATATTTTTATATTTGGAAGAAATAATAATTCAATGGTATCAAAATTTGATGGAGACATTAGTTATTGAAAGGCTACTAGTAACATCATTCTTGTTAATTTATTAAAAGAGAAAATAAGATAAAAAATGTAGAATGAAATTTTCGCTAATTATTTTCGAATTAAAAACTACATAATTCTACATAGTTTCAGTCTCTCTAAGAGATGACGAAGAGAGAGAGATGATAAGCCTGATAATTTTTCCAGGAAAGAAATAATAATCCAACATGATGGAACTAAACGAGAAACAGAAAATTAGAACAATAATGCCATTATTCTTTAACCTCTGAAAGAGCAAATAAATAATACTTAAGTTTTTCTTAATATTGACGATTCCATTATGCTCTGATCTCTCGAATAGCAGACGAATAATATACAGGTTCTTTTTTTAAGTTAATACTGTTAATAGGATGTTAAAAATTACTTGAAACAACTGCATGATGAAAAATCCTTTAGGAATATCCATTAAAAATTGTTTTACAGGTCAGAGTTTTAGATTTAGATGAACCACATCTTACAAGTAGTTAATTCTTGGGTAGAAGGTGTCCGGTAAAAAAGGATTTTTCCATTATGTTCATCAGATTTTTAATAAAAAGTTAATGAAAATTTCCTCTTTTTTTCTACGAGATTTAATAAAGTTGGTTGTATTGCTTAAGGAAACAAAATTTTACAATAATTTTACTTATATTTTTAGGATCCAAACAGAATCTACTTTTCGACATAATTACTTCTATTATTTAAACATTTGTCGGCACACTTTTTTTAAATGTCTTCTGCATAGAAATCCCCTCCAATGTTTGCCGCTATTTCAGAATTTATCACGGTTGATAGTTTTATCTCGAGCTCAGGGTCGGCAACATTTGTAAAGTCATTTTCAAACGTGTTGCCCCACTTTTTTTTGATAGCATAAAGTAATATCAAGTTTCCACTATGCATTTTATGAAACTGCAAATAAATTTTAGAGCATTTTTTTTTCTTCTTTTTGGATCTCTCTGAATTCGAAAAACACATATAAATAATGTCCATCTGTCTGTCTGGGAGAAAGACAATTCAAAAATATTGAGAAGTTAGGTAGTCAAATTTGGTATATTGTCTTTACACCAAATTTGTAGATTTCTATCAGATTTTGTGTGAAATTTGTTCAAAGAAAATTCGTTCTGTCTGGCTGTTCGAATATGAGGTCACACGATGACTACAAAATGAAGCTAGATATATAAGATTCAGTACACAGTTTTAACGTCTGCAGTGCAGATACCTGTCAGATTTTGAGCCAAGTTCAACAAAGGGTTTATTGTCTGTTGCCCTGTACTTTCAGAAACATGTAAATTCGAAAATTCAAAAACGCATTGATCTAAATATATCAAATTTGGAATGGATTTTTGTGACTACAAGTGCAATTCTGTGTCAAATCTTCGTTTCAATCGATTGAGAAAAATGCGCCTAAAGCACATACCCGATTTTAGGATACTATTAAAGGCATACTAGGTATTAATTGCCAAAACACTCTCCAAGGATAGCAAGATAGATTCAGTAAAAAAGCGAAATTCACGCCAAAAGTTACTATTTTATAACTATTGTACGCCAGTGCCATCCAAGGCAATCTCTAGCATGACAAGTTTATTAGAGCGTATGCGATTAAGTTTTGGGAACATCACTCCCGCTGGTTTTTAATAAAATAAAGGTATAAAGAGTCTAAAATGTGTTGAGAATATATGCTTCAATGTTTCGAACTAAATGCTCGAATTTCTATAAAATCGGTAGTTTTCAAAATTTGACTAAAAGCATCTAATAAATTTTGTGATCCAAGTAAAAAGATTACACCCACTAGAGATAAAAACACACTTTACATTTTTCTTTAGGAAATTGAACCTCCCCCCCCCCCACCTTCAAGATATTTGACCAACATTTTTCACGAAATCATGTAATCACGCAAAAACTAAGAATCATCCACCAACATTAAAGAAAACACAAGAAACAGTATCAATTTACATCCCGTTACATCCCATTTTGTAACGACGCTGTACTCATCGAGGCATTGGAAAAAGATCAAATTTCCATAAAACGTTCCGCAACCGGTCGAAATGGTAACGCCACAAGATCGTAAAAAATGATCGCCGGTCGAGTTAAAATCCATTTAGCGCCAGAAAATGCAGCGAAAGTTCATTTCCGTCGCCAAAGAAAGGATGAAAAAAGACGAGATAATGAGGAACCCATTCACAAACTATTTCCTTCTTCATAAGCGGCATATAAATTGCCAATAACCAGAGTTTCTTGCTTTAAAAGTAGTTTAAGGGCCTCGGGTGGGGGGAAAAATGGGTTCGGAATGAAGAAAAATTGGAGCCTGTCTAAGTTTAAAAGACTTGATGGGTGTTGTCGATCATGGGATGAGCAAAGATGCGATTCTAGAGGGTAAAGTGATGTAAGTATGATGTGAGTAATGATAGGGAATCAATGGATTTAAAAAGTAATGAAATTTTTTCTGAGATAAAAATACCAGCAAGGATATTTCTGCTTTTTTATATTATTGTTTATTTTCTCGAAACATTGTAAGAGAAAGCATTGTAATTGTCTTTGACATCATGATTTTCACGATTTTATGTGTTTGTCTGACTGCCTGTCTGTGAACATCAGAGCACTCATCATAATTTTCTTAAACTAAACTTCTAAAAATAAGTTATAAAGCAAATAAAAAAATGTCCAGGGAGTATGGCGGAATTTTCTTGCATACTCCCAAATAAAAGTGTTAGTCTCCTCTTCCCCATGAAGAGAAAAGCCGTGAACATCATGAGGGCTCAGATTTTTATTTTCACAGCTCTATGTATGAGTATTATGTGTTTCGTATTACCTCTTCTAACAACAAGCGAGAAATTGTGTGCGTGCGTGCGTGCGTGTGTGTGTATATGTATGTGTTGCTTCTGTGCAGGTCAGATCATTTTTGGTACCAAATTTGGTGCATGAATTCCTGGAGAAAGTGTGCACCTCGGTGTAATTTTTTTAAATTTTTAATTCGAATTTTAATACATTAAAAATTAATCTAAATGATGGCGTTTTTCCTCGATAACTTTCGAAAATATTACAGCACAAAACTGGGTTTTATATCATATAAAAGTTTAAAAAATAATTATTTCTATGATGTTGATGTTTTAGTCTATAAATTAAATTTCTATTTTTCATAAACCTTGGAGGGTAAAAAAATGCATTTTGGTGCACTTTAAAAAAATTTAATTTATTGAATTTAAAACTTTGGATTTTAGAAATTTTCCAATACAACTTTCTAAAATAATATGATTCAAAAAAGATTTTGCATCAGATCAAAATTTAAAATATTGTCTTTTAAATTATATTAAATTAGAAGTTCTGCGATTTTGTCCTGCATTTTTACGATTTTTTAAAGATATTGTTACAATAGGCAATAATTTTTAACATTATTTAATTTTTAATAATGAATTACGCTTTTTGATTTGAGCTTCAAATCTTTTACATTGCTTCATCAAAATTTTAAAGTAAAGATAAAATATGGAGAAATTTAGATGAACTGCAGAACTGCGCTTTTAACATCGCTGTGATTTCTTGGAAAAGATTTTCATTACAAAGATTCATATACTTAATGAACAGAACATATGCACGGCTTAAATGTATATGACAATTTGATTCTTACAAAAAATTTGTAGGCAGAAATCATGAACATGAAGTTATGTCTCAGAGATTTAATTGAAATTAAAGGCAATCAATATCGTGGTGAACTAGCTGATTCTGAAAGACGAATAATAGTCAAGAAACTGAATACATAATTTAGATGTTTTATTTAATTATTAATTTAGATGTCTGAAAACAAAAAAAGTTGATGCAAACTACGATCTTATTAACAAGATTCGCACTAAATTTCATTTATATAGGTGCGTTTTTAAGTTATCAAGTTTATATGTATATGAATGTACAAAGCACAGTACCAAATCGTTGATTGTTTTTGTCCCTAATTAGGTAAGATCTTTACCTAAAATCTTCAATAATAATAAATTTTCGCTAATATTACTCTCCATTTTTTTTTTTTTTAGTTATCATGCTCATGTGCTGTTCGACAAATAGACTGACACACTTTCTGCGAAGGGATTTCGTTCAAAATTTGCAATAAATTTATAAATTTGATGCAAAATTCAATTCGTTTTTGAGTTGTCTTTATCACGGACAAACAGACAGAGGGACATTTACGAAAAATTTGCTTTTTGGATTCAAGGAAGTTTGAAACGTGGAGATTCATCAAAATATCGAGGCCAAATTTTTTGACGATTACAATACTTTCTCAATATTTCTCATACAAAAAAAAAATTGAAAGAAAAATTTGATTTAGATTAAAGAATTGGTAATTATATAATTTTAAAAGCTTGGAATTAGAAGTTTTGAGATTTTCGGTAATTTACAATACTTTTGAATACACGAGAAAAAAAATAGACTAAATACCTCAAAATGTTAAATCTTTTTATCAGATCTGTTTTAATATCTGATATACTTAGATAATTATAACTATTTTAATTTGCACATATCTTTATGGGCGCCATTTGTTGGTCAAGAGTAAATTCTGAAAAAAAGAAGAAAAAAAAAAAAGCGAAAAAGGATGCAATGAAACAGGAGCCCACGACGTAGTCTACTTTTCGTCGAAGGGGGAAAGCGTCACTTCGTCTCGCATTAAAAACAATGGATTGAGTGGTGCCGCCATGAAATGAGATTTTAAGTTGATTTGTCCGTTTCGCGTTGCTGGCCCTTCACTGATGCGCATCGCTCTTCCAGACAGGCGTCCAGAAAAACCACTACCAGAAGAGCTTGCAATATCATATTTTATTTCTTTTCCTATCAGTATTTCATTTTTTAATTCTAAAACATAATTATTACTCAATGAGTTGTTACAGAATTGAAACTAAAGATCAGTTTTGAAACCATGACAGACTGATCTTTTTTACTTTCAAGTATAAGAGTCACTATCCCCTTTCTCAACAAATAGTACGGTTCAGTTTAACCAATTACGACTTATTATATTCAATTTATTGAGCTATTCCAATTTATATTCCCAAATTTGAAGACAAATCTTATATTTTATTCATTAAAAACTATTACTTTTATTAACAAACGAAAATTATCTCGCCGAAACTTTCTCCCATACTCTGTAAGAAAGATGTTATCTCAGAGAACGTCTTGCAAGCACTGGATTACAATAATTATGAAATACTAACTTTTAACTTCAATTTAGCATTTTTACTGTATCTATTGTGTAATTTTCCGCAATTGCTCCTTAGCATCCGATTAATAGTACCAGAAAATCAAATTTTTGTTTTAGACACTTCAACTGATTGAAACAAAGATTTGACACAAAACTGCACTTGTAGTCACAAATTCCCATGCTTTATTTGATATATTTAAGTCATTGCGTTTTTGAGTTATCGCGTTTACGTGTTTCTGAAAGTACAAACCAACAGACAATCAGTACCTTGTTGAATTTGACTCTAAATTTGATAGATATCAGCACTATAGATGTTAAATTTATGCACCGAATTTTATCTATCTAGATCTCTTCGTTTTATACTTATTGTGCTAACTTCTATCCGAACAGTCGGAAACATGAATTTCCTCTGAACAGATATTACTCAAAAGTTTATAAACATCTGTAAATTTAGTGTAATGATTGTATACCGAATTTCAATCATCAATTTCAAAATATATTTATGTTATCTTTATCACAGACAGACAAACGGACATTTTCCAAAAATGTGTTTTTCGAACTCTGGGTCTAAAGTGTATAGATTCGACAAAATCTCGGAAACGAATTTTTTGACGATAACTTTATTTCCTCTATACTGCGTATGCTTGAAAGTAAAAAGTCAAACTGTCTTCTATTTTAAATGCTTCATAAAATAGATTATGGCCAAATAAACTTGCTAAGAACTATGAAGTACTGTGCCTCATATTATATTAGATAAAATATACGGGATATATTCATAACCAATTTCAACTGCATAAACCCACATTGGCAGAAGTTTCCACCAATTTTGCGGTTAACCATAAAAACAAGGGACAATCCTTTGGGGGAGGGGGCTTTGTTTGCTGAAAGCCCACAATCTACCCCGTCCACATTGACACAGAGCGGGGGATGGACTGCTCATTACCTTTAACCGGACTCTTCCTCTTGTGTTTGGCTAACTGAGTGTGTGGGCAACCCTAATGGGCTGAAGGGATGCCCCACTCGAAGTCTGCCGGTGGATTAATTTGACGTGACGCGAGAGATGTTATTGGGATCTTCATTATCTGACTTGAGAGGCCGCCGCTTTCAACTCGCATTACTTGCTGCGACGGGGACGTGTTTAAATAATGGTAATGGGTTTTCCGCTGGTTGTTTTGTGCTCGCGGCTCCGTTTGTTACCGAAGGGCACGTTTCTGTGCAAGAAATTGGAGCGTTTTTGCAAATTCTGTAATATTATGAAGAAAAGTATGTCTAGAAGCGATGTCTCTAAAGGTATCCGACTAGGTGCGGAGGGGAGTTAAAAACATAATTAATGTTTATATGGGTTTTTTTTATTAATATAAGGATAAAATGATGAATAAAAATGAAATTATTTAAATATGTATGTAGTTTTTAAAGAAAAAGTCTATTTTGATGTAAATTTGAGCATTTATTTACAAAATTAGGATTGTTCTAGAGAAAGAAGTTACAATTTTTCCTTTTTCTTTGTAACATTATACGTGTAACACATCTTAGAGTGTATCTAACTGTTATATAAATATTATATTCAAAAATAAAGTTTTTGTGTTTAATATACGAAATGATCTGTGGAATTTTGGAATTTTTTTTGAACAAAATTTACATTAAACAATCATAAGTCCACTTCTAGAGCATTCATCATCAAAACCATCGTTCATTACATTTTGCAAAATATAATGAGCACTGATTATAAATTTCAATAAGATATCTTTGATCTTTTTTTGAAATATAATGATACTCGTACAGTAGAATTCTGAAAAAACTCGATATTCAAAAAATGCATTTAAAGCTTCCAAATGCTTATAAATAATTCTCACTTACACGTCAATAGCTTGTTATAACTTGGCTGCTAATTAACGTAGAACAAAATAAAGATATCACTGGTTACAAAAGCGTACCTATTTTTTGAAACTGCAAATAAATTAAAATGCGAATTTTTATCCGAATTCATGCTTTGAACCTAGTCGGATTCCTTGAGATGCAAATCTTAATAAAATATTCGGGTAATTATTAATGTCTAACTGATATACTCGACGTTGTTCGGTATTAAAATCTTCATACACAATATTTTTAACATAAAATACTATCATAATAATAAATGAAATTCTTTTGACGTCTGAAATTTTTAGTTAAAATTAGAATATTGAAACCGCTAATAGCTCATTTTTCTCCCCAATATCTATTATTTCTATTAGCTATTCTTTCCATTAACTGATAGCTAATTTTCACCATTACTCTAATATAACAAGTATTAGTAATTTAAGGTGAAAATTTGGAGCAATATGCAAACATTGCTCCCAAGCCCAGAAGATTAAGAAAAGCTGTCTTCGTTTGAGGGACTGTCAGGAACTTAGTTAAGTTAATAATTTAAGACTTTTCAAACGGTTAACCCTTCAAAGGAGTTTTTCAAAATATTCACTTTAGAAGATAAATAAGTACATCAACTTTTATTTATTATCATGTAAGAACATGATATTGTTTTAGTTAGGAGGTTTTGAAGCTCGAAATCGCTTGGCAATGAATAATGAAGCTCGAAAGCGCGTAAGCAATAAATAAAGCATAAATGGCAATTTTCATCATCATCTTTTAATCGTATATATATTTTTACCTGCTTTTAACAGTATTGAATTATTATTATGTATGCTTCTTTGACAGCAGATGCGTTTTTAAAAGGTTGACATAGAACTATGACATCATAGCTGTTATTTCATCTCAAAATCGGTCTCTCTCAATATATATATATATATATATTGAGAAAAAAAAAAAAAAAAAAAAAAAGAGAAATCTCGTGATTGTTTCAAACCGGTTTAAACAGCTTAATGGTTTAAATTAATTAAGACAAATAATAACTTCAATAATAATAATGTTCTGACATGATAGCTTCAAATTTGTAATCGTAGATTTCATTAATTTATTTTTTTTTATAATTATATTCATTTTTTCTTGGACATCAGGACGGACAAACTTCCTCTGATTGGATATCGTTCGAAATTTAACAGAAATCTACAAATTTTATGTGAGCTCTGTATACCAAAATACAAAATGGAATAGACTGTCTTTTGAGGGGATACTAAAAAATTTGTAATTAATTAATTTAGAATTTTCTAATTTTTTGTATTGATTAAAAACTAAAAAACTAATAAGTAAAATTACAACAAAAAATTTTAAAGAAGTTTTTCTGAGTTTTAAATTTAATTTTTTAAAGAAAAATTTGGGTGATTTTAAATCGCTAAAACTCAAAATATTCTTCGTCAATTTTCAAATTTTTAAAAAAATTAAACACAAATATTTGAGTTTTAATTTTGATGCAGCAATTTAAAAATAATATCAATTTAATTAAAAAAATGTTTTAATAAAAATTTCTAAAAATTCAAAGATGCTTTTTTTTTTTAAATGTCACATTTTTTTAAAGTAAACATTTTTTCAAATTTAATGAATCATAATTAAAGTAAATGTTTAAGAAAGATATTTTCTAAATTTAACCCCTTAGGATTAATCGGTTCTTAACTGAGAGCAATCTGATATAAGAAATCTTGAAAAAATGCATTATGGAGAAAAACGCATTTAAAGTTTGAGCACTTTTCCAACAGACTATCTGAAGCTGGGCCTTTGAAAAATAAGCATCATTTTGGTAACATCTTTTCGCAGAGGAGTTCTAAAGGCTGTTTAATGAGTAGCAGGTTTTTGTTTCAGCGCCTAGGCTCGATTAAAGAAGAACCAATATTCAGGCCCAGTAAGGCATGTTGTATGTTTTGATTTAGAGTCTATGGAGCTGCAGTGTTGCAGAATAGCATAAAAATCCCTATTTATCCCTTTGACATTGTTTTTATTTCTAACTATGGAGTATTATCATCTGGTAATATTTTATAGCTGTATCACTCGGGGTTCGTGCTTCTTTTCACCGACTGTTACGTCCCTTTTCTTTTCATTGTCTACAAGTGTACTTAGAGCATGACAATTGACTGAGTTCGGGATTTTCAAGACAACTCACCACAAAAATAGTTGCATCTCTTTCTCTAATTAAGACAGAAGCATGATTCAAGCGTCATATTAAGCATGAAAAAATTGTATATTTTGTATACGGAAAATAAAAATGAATGTTTTTATATCCTATTATTTAAATATATAGTTTTTTTAGCGCTGGTTATAGAGTGTTACATGTGTGTTCGTTTGAAAGAGAGAAAGTCCAAAAGTTAATTAAAAATTAAACAATTTTTTAACATTTTTAATAGCTTTATCTTTCGAAATTTTTATCAAAAAAATCATTTGTTTTCTGTATTGAAATATAAAACTTTTTTCCGTACAATGTTCTTTCTATTTTCAATAAATTTTTTAAAAATTCATTTTCATACACAATTTTTAATAATGTCATCAGTATTATGATAAAATCGAAATTAATTTTATTTTTCCTTCAAACTGTTCAGTTGTAAGGAAAATAATGCTTTTGTCAGTGTTCAACTTAAAATTAAAAAATGTTACTTTCTATAGATATTCACTTCCATTTTTATTTCGAAGTATACGTGATTTTTAATTTGCACGTGCCGTAATTAAAAACTCTCTTAAATTCATATTCCACAATCTTTTGAAATAGCAAGAAAAATTTCAAATAAATACGTATCATTTTAATAATTTAAAGCGAGGAAAGTCAATATTTTGGACGAACAAGTTGGTCTCCATAGGCGTTAAAATATATCTTAATTTAAAATAAAAGCAATAGTCTAAAGTTTTATCCTTTTAATTGTAGATTTCAAATATTGATTAATAGTCAATAAACAGTAAAGGAATAGAAAAGGTTATTCATTTGCTAAAAACACTATTTTTACGATACGAATTAAAACAAAATTTTAATTTTTACCAACGACTGTAAAATAAAATTTAAAAAACATTTAGTACACCGCTGATGGTTTTTTTTTATCTTAGTTACTTACTCTTAAAATATAAAGAAGTTTTTAGCTAAAAGATACATTTTTAATTTGATACGAAATCCCTGGTATTTCATTTTCCATTTTGAAAAAAAATGATGCTTAGCTTCCAGAATTCATTAAAATGAGTAATTTATCGTCAGAACTAATGTGGAAATTATTTTCCAAAATATATGCAGTTTTAATGATGCTTTTAAAAAAAGTAATATTTGTTAACAGTCCAATCCAGTTCGCAATTATTTTTTTTCCAAAAGCATATCCTTTATTACTGAATTTATGAAGCATAAATCATTCCATATATGAAATCTAGAATTAATGAGCCCATGTTTTTATCTCCGAATTGACCATTTTGAATCATTTACAATGACAAAAGATGCATATCTAAAAATAGCAATCCATTTAAAAAGCAAGATAAAAAAATACGGAAGACGAAAAAAGATGGAAGATACAGCGAGCCCAAAATGTCCTCTCAAATTAATGTCCTTCCATCCATTTGCTCTTTCATTAAATGCTCGGAAAATTCAATTAAGCTCTGTGGTCATCTGGCTTTCACTTCCATTACTGAGTCTCCATGGCTTGGTAAACAATATCTTGGCCGTGGCCGAAACAATTCTCTTGGATATAATGCGAATGTGAATCCTCAGTGGAAGTGATGGAATTGTTTCCCCACATGCATTTTATCTGATGGAACACTGTTGCGAAACTGTACTCCGGTTATTACATTCGATACCATCAGTTAGATTCCTTCTTGAGGGACATTTTATACGCTTTTTTCTCGATCGATTTGTCTCATCGCTTATTGTCATGTCCAGTTATGTGCTGTAATGCTCTGATAATGTTTATTCAGTGTTTTTTTTAAGGAGACAGTTTTAAACTCTTTTTCATTAAAAACTAGCCGTCTTTGACGACTTTTCCACTCCTCGAGATTAAAGGATTCTGAAATTTTCAATCTAATAATTTTGTAAGCATCCTCGGCTAAATATTTTTCAACGACATTTTGACAGACATGCAACAGAATCTCGAGTTCAATTTTCAACTTTTTCTATAATTGTATGAGAGAAAGAAAAAGTTCCAGGATGAAATATTGGTTGTGGCAATGGAAATGATTTGAGTTTCATTTCATAAATGAAATATTCTGTTGGCAAATTCGCTTATAATAACTTTTAAAACTAGAAACAAATTAGACAGCAACAAATTGGCATCATTCAAAATATAATTTCTTGGAATTTTAAGAGGATATAAAAATCACTTCTGTCCTGTCATTTTTTCGATAGTTATAATGTTAATCGCGAAAAAAAACGTCATGATTTTGCCTGACTGTTAATTCTAGAATACATGACTTTTTTTATTTTTTCCAGAAAAAAAAGTATATTGTACCCTTGTGTCACAGCATATAATTCTAGAAAATTATTTATTTTTTTTAATTTCTTTTTCATGAATTTTTTTTAAAAATTAAAATGTTTTAAATGGCATTATTATGAATTAGACAACATCACAGTGACAGAAATCAAATTATAACATTTCTGCAATAAAAATAATTTTCACCAATATATATATATTTTTACAATTAAAAAAATATTTTAGCAGTATTTTTACTAATGGAACTATTCATAGTACAGCCATCTTGGTATTTTTCAGGTTTCCAGATTAAATCTTATTCTATTTCCGCTATTGCCATATGTCAGTCTTTTCTACAATTATTTATCAAACAGCATTTCGGAAGGGATTTCCAATCACTCATTGTTGCTTTTATTGAACAACCATGTGAAGCTTATAAAGGGAGAAAAAAACTTGCACCCAAATGGCTACACAATATACTGTATGGTTAATTTATAAAAATCCAAAGTGAAATTTTAATGAAACCGGTCATAGGTGTACATTTTTACCATCCAAAATATATACTATAATGTCAGTTTGGCAATCAAATCCTACGATTAAGCCTATAAAGAAATAACATACACACACACACACATAGATGGTGAACCTTTTCTGTTGTTGATAATTGTTGTCTAGTTTAAGACAAAAGTTTTTTTTTTTTTTTTTTTTTTTTTTTTTTTGCAAATTTTTTGGATTTCCAAATAATGGTCATTATCTTACTCAAATTCAGAATTCGGATGTTAAAGAACGTCATTTTGAGTGATAAAGAGCATACTTTGCATTTTTATATTACGTTAACTGTGAAATATTATTTACTGGTAGAGCCCGCACTGCGTTGAAAGTAGCATGAATGTATGTCAGCAGAATGAAAACTAAAGTAAATAGAAATCAAGCTATGAAAACAAAATGTGTGTCTGTTTGTGTGTACTTATCAACATTTTTGGGTGATTTTTTTTTAATTTAAAGTACTTTTAAGCCCTCTAAATTCAAAACGGTGTGTCGTATAGCATTGGAAGTAACGTGGACCTATAGTAAAGTACTATACAGTATTTATTGAGACATGTTACATTGCACCTAGCGGTTAAATAAAGAAATTATAAAAATAACTCAAAAGTGAACTAGATCATCCAAGAAGGTCCAATTAGTAAGATGCACTATATACCATAATAAAATATCAGGAGAAAGCTTCATAGAACTAACTATCTGTAAAATTGGCAGAAGGTATTGCGAAAGAATTTTCTGTGTTAATTTTATGTGACTTTCTGTGACTTCGCCCTAAATTGAAAAAAGGTACCCTCAGACTTAAATCTAATAATTTAATATGCATTGTTGTTTCATAACATATTGATTTCAATTGTTTAATAGTGTGGTTGTAGGGACTAATTTCTACATTTAAATGTTCAAGAAAAGCTACGGAATTTTAACAAGAACAAGAATATATTTTTTTATACAAAAAAGAACAAAATAAAAAAAAATGAACAGATCAAGTAGAAGTAGTTCTTTCGAGTTGGGAAAAAAAATTACTAAACTCTTGCCGGCCAGATTACATAGTGGGTAGTGATACAGCAATTCCCGCAACAGCATGCATATATTGGGGTTGGAAATTGTCTGATAATATACATGTATTTTAGATGACTCCTTAAAACTTATTTGCCTAATAAAATAGTGTGAATAATTTAGATTTTTCCTCTTTTATGGAACAGCTTCAAAATAGAGGAATTCTGATCCTCCTATGGAAGCTTGAGTTTATATTCTCTTTATGAATAGATAAATACCTAAATCTACGCACCAAAATAGCCACAATCAACACACCTTGCTTCATTTCATACACATGCAAATGATATCATTAAACAGCATCATTTAAGGACAACTCTGCGTGGCGATATCCTTGCTCTTTCACACGGTACCATTAATCACGTGCAACAAGAACCTGCAGGAAGGTAACCTCTGGTCACATATTTCAATGGCCAGAATATTTTCTTCGCGTCCAGAAACGAATATCTGGCCACCAGGCAACAGAATGCGACGGCGCAAACTTTGGAATGTGAATAATAGGGCAAATTCCAAACAACGACGAAGGACGCAGGATTATTAAATGAGTTATGCATGGAATATTCCTCAAAGCTCTGCGCTGAAGCGGCAACAGTCATTTATTATAGAAAAGATTCTGGAATCAAGAGTTGTGGCGTTGCTATGCCCGTTTTAAATGGGGTAAAGGCTGTGTTATTAATTTGTTAATTGAAGGCCGGTATATTATTCTTAATGAATGATGCTATTAGCGAGGAAAGTATTCGAAATAAGTAATTCAGTTCTATTTCAGGTTTCTCTCGATTGCGGAGCTGGAGGGGAATTCTCGCTGGGTGACTATATTTCTATTCATTTTCATAATTTAGTTGAAGGAGTATTAGTTTATTCATTCAATTGTTATTTTAATAAAGTAAATGTTGTATAATGCTGTGGCAATAACGTAACCCTTGAGAATTTTCAAATGGAGAATGGGTTTTGATATTTCTATTATTGGAATCAGTTGAAATGGATTATATTGATGAAAGGCTGCCTTCGTTAAAATATATTTTTGTTTTTCTTGACAGTAATATAACTCAAATATTGCAAATTTGTCATTTGATAACAACACTTAAGGTATGTGACTACGTAGAAGCTTTTGAAAAACGTTCAAAAATAGTTATATTTTCGAATCTTTGCATTAAAAAGATTTTTAAAATATCTATGAAACCACAATATACCAGTTAAGGGGAAATTTTTTTTAATTGAAAAAGGGCTTTTTTTTGTAAAGAAATGTAAAGCAAAAGTCTTCTACTTTAGAAATTATGATTACTCAAAAGATTTGCTGAAAATTTAGCAGATAGTTTAAGAAATATATTATCTAGTTCCTGAACTAAAAGATAAACTGCTTTCTATCCATTATTTAAATATTGTATTGATAAATAAAATGACATTTTTTTTTACATTGCGAAGCACTAAAACCGCTATAAAATATTTCTAAAAGAATAGATTACTTATTCTATAATTTAGGAATTGCAGAAAATATTGAAAAATCTTTATACTAAATTTGAAGAAAAAAATATGCATTGAACTTCAATTTACGAGGTAAGAAACTTTGCCATATTCTATATTTAAGAAAACAGCATCTAAGATGTTGCATTAAATTACATTAAAACGTATGTAAATGTAAATACAAAAATCAATGTAACTTCCTAAAAATAAACGTAGAAATAAAATTCTAACGGTTTTATAAGGAAATCTGTTCCAACATTAATATTAAATTTTAAAATCTTGTAATTTTACAATGAATCGACATTTTAACGTAGTTGCCTTTAAATTATATGCGCAGTCGCAAATATATAATTGAATAAATCATCTTTTAATGTCGATAGCATAATGAAATGCAGATGTTAATATTACATTTTGACATTATATTCTATATTTACTTATTACAGTTTCTTTGTCATTAAATACTATTGTTGAGCGATAAAGAAATTCTAGAATTCATTTAAAAATATTTATAAATTAAGGATTAGAACCTCATTTTGTGAACACATGAAATAAGAACAGTTTTTGATTTTTCTTAACAATTACTTTATCTTAATGGAGTGAATTCGTACTACTGCAAAGCACATCAACTTTGGAATTCATTTACAACTTGTTCGAAGAAAAAAATTCTGGCATCATACAACAATATAAGAAAACTTGAAGCCAAATGCCAGACGATGTTCCGATTATGATTAGTTCAAATATCTATCATGTATTAGTCTTGTAAAAATTAAATTTTTGTCATGGGCCAAATGCATCTAGCCATTTATGTGGTGTGGAAGATTGGAGAGTGTATCTCTGTTTTATTTATTTTATGGCCATAAACCCAAATGCATCTGGATGATGAATATACCAAGTCAAACATTGAGTTTGTAAATTAGACGTCAAAGAAAAGATTAAACGTATACAAGATGCATCAAGATATCGGAGGAAAAAAAATTTAAAGAAATCCGTTTTAGGGATATTTATATAATTTATTTTAAACGTTCTATTATATCGATTCTAGTATAGGGATTGCGAATCTGAAATTTTTCATTAGATTTTGTTTAGAATAGACTCTACAGCTTTCCCCTAATTTCTTGTACGCTTAAATGACGAATATTTTTTGCATTTGCAATTCAAACCAACTAAAACTACATACTAGGTAAATTCATACACTTAAAAATTGTAGGACCATTATATTTCGCTGTTAATGAGTTTCAGTAAAAAGATAATCTTATATTTAAAAAAATTAGGAAATTAGTACGATCTCTTAGCTTAATCATCGTTTCGATATCTCCAAATTTTTGTCATAAGAAAGTTTATGGTCTCCAAATACTCCATGAGGGATCGTTTTTTCCTGTCAATTTCATTTTTAAAAGTAATCTCAAAAGCTGTTTTCACTGTTCATTGTTTATTCAAAAACCCAAGAAATTCTTCGACTCCGTGTTAATTTACCGATTCACTTAGGGGTCATATGAAAGCTCAAGAACTCTAGATAAGCCATTAATGATTGGCTATGATTTAATTTTTGAGAAACATCGTAAAATAAAACCTAAAACAACTCCCACCTCAACAATTGGACTGATTTTTCTTCAAATAATTCCGACACTTTTTATGCATAGTTAATCAGTAAGAATGCTGCATTTTAACTCTTCTATTATAATTTAAAATAATACGTTCATTTCATGTGATAAGATGCAATTTAGCAAAATTATCAGACATTATTAATGTTGCACACATGTAACCTAGTAAAAAAATTGAGCATAAATAATCTTAAAAGTACATAACTTTGTTAATTAAATTATTTTTAAATACAGAATTTAAAGCAAACTTTATGGAAATTGAAAAAAAATCAATGAAAGCATGAATATTAAAGAACTTATCTATCTCGCAATAAATTTGTCATTAATATGTTGTATGGTCATCTCGGATAAACATGTAGGCTTTAAGTCGTTATTTTTAACGAGAAATGCTATTTAGTTTTTTCTGTTTGTATGTATTTTGACATCAAAAATGCTTGGTGACCTAAACCTCCTAAAAGTTTCTCGATCCACTCCACTCCACTTATCTGTATCAATTACAGAGACTCCATTCAAGATATACAGCTTACTGCAAGCATTTTTGATGATTCTGTCCAAGCTATTGAACCCCTTCGATGAAAACGAGATATTTCTTGAACTAGGGAAAGCAAGTTATATGTTCCTTGCTATTTTCAGAAAATTATAGTTCGTTCCTCTTGACTCCGTCAAGCAAAGTGTTGATACCGCCAGAAACAATCCTTTCTGGAAAATAAAGTGGTTGTTAAACTATCCATTTGATCTTTCATATTATATTCAATCTTGTAAAGTTTGTAAAAGCTCTATTCAATCTTGTAAGAGCTGATTGAAAATACATATGATGTGCTAATTGGCCATATTAAAAAATTTGGTAAAAAGTATTAAATTATGACACATTTTGCCAAACAGTGCAAGAAATGGTAAATTTTTAAAACACAGTATATATTTAAAAATAAATTGCTACCATCGCATCTTCAAAGATGATTGCATTACAAACAAAAAATAACAGACAAAAGCAGCTTTTAAAGTCAGGAAAAGCACGGAATTGCCTAAACAACGAAATAGATTTTAATTAAAAGAAAAGAGATTTTATAAAAACATACAAATTGATTTTTTTTAAAAAAGTATTAAAATTAGAGGGTTATAGGTTCTAATATAAATGGATGTCAATAAAAACTAATTTTTAAAAACTTAAAATGTTGTATAACAGTTTTTGTATGTTGATATATATTCTAAAGTTACAGAGGAAATACATAACATTATTTTACCCTCATTTCACTCTGTTTATGGAGGAGCAACCATTCTTTTTAAAGCGGATTTAATCCTCCAAAATTCTAGAAAATATGTACGCCAAATTTAATTCCATTTAAATCTGACATGGAATTTTAAAATGTTCTAACAAGCACACATCTTATGTTATATGTATTATTTTTTTCAATTTGCTTCATAAGACACAAATATCCAAATATAATAAACCCAAATCCATAGAATTCTAAAATATCAGCCATTTTACTAACGGCTATCTTCTTTCAAACCGAACTGACATTTCTAGCTTCCATATTCCAAAACACAAACAGAATTTCCCGCTTATCATCTAGCATTCCGAATCCTATTTGCCAGAACATCATCGGAATATTCCATAATTTATCAATTTTCCCGTCACATGTGCGAATTCCAACCGCCATTTATACATGAATTCGGAATTCTTGCGGTTGTTCGAACAGCAACAAACGAATGACCAAGTGTGACATTGCGATATGCAGTTGGCGGCAACCGGCATTAGCATCTCAGCGGTTCCAAAATCGCATTCCATTGCGTCGCAGCCAGAAGTTTATTATGAATAATCCCGACCGTAACTCAGCAGTCAAGCCAATGGCGACAGCCAGCACTGATTCATGAAATCCGAAGCGATTTGTTGCTGAGTATAATTACTCAAGATATTGCGGATTCCAGATACTTTGGTCCTTAATAAATGGATCCTGACTGACGGCTGAGCAGTGGTGAGGATTGCTGGAATTCTGGCATGAGTCAGTGACGAGAATGCATGAACTCAGTCAGTATTGCGCCATTTTTTTTTCTTCTGGTTGCTGAGATTGTTTTATTGTTTTGAATAGAAAAATGGTTGTTGAAATTTAATGTGTGTTTTGAATTGAATGAATTTGTCTAGTTGAATATGAATTTGTGATTATTCATATGTTGTTGGCGCATTTCTTATTGCTTCCAGATAAAAAACAATATATTTGACTTATGCTGGTGATAATATTGAATTTAATGAAGTGGACTAACTTAGTACGTAAAAGTGTTTGATGTATTTATTTGTGCTTTTACGGAAAGATACTTATTTAAGTGAAGAAAATATTTAACGGAATATTCTGATTTATAAAAAATATTTGATGTCGTATGTGAAATATGATGGTATGAATTTATCGTACATGAATTTAATAATACTGAATAATTTAATAACAAATGGAATTTTATATTAAATTTTTAATATCGTTTGCATAAAAAATGAATTTCTTACCAATAACAAATTTAATTAGGGTAGTTTATTTATAAATAATAGAATGATGTGTCAAGTGTAAACTGAGATAGCATTACTGTTATTAAATATTTGCATTTTTATACAAATTTACTATATTTAGTTATTTGCCATTTTGTGTTTTTTGCTGAGAAAAATGGAGTAAGTTTTTTTCCCCCCTTCAATTCTTTGTTTAAATAACACAAATAGAATGGCGTATCACGTGTAAGCTACAATAACTTAACTATTACTAAATAATTGTACTTTATATATGACATCTGAATTGAACATTTTGTGTATCATGTTTAAAATGATGCAGGAAGATTTTTTTTCAATTCTGTGAGTTTTAGAAATGAAAAAGGCTTTGAAACAAAACTTTATAAAATTAGAAATTAAGTAACGAAATGTAATTCCATATTGACAATTTCTTATCGATATTCCTTAGAATTTTTCTGCCTTTTTTTCTTTTATTTATTTTATTATCCCTTCCTTAAAAAATGTCACAGTTTTATGTTAAATATTTACACTTGTGATAATTATTTAATACTTTTTTGGAATTTATAAAATAATGATTGCTACATTAGATAGATAATGGTAGATAAAACGAATACGACGCTACACCACTTTAGCTTTTAGAGCCAAGCAGCTAAGAACGCTCTGTCTTGTAACATTTGTTTTGTAACGAAAGGAGTCATTTCATCAGTCGACTTTGACGTTAACATTCTCAATTGCTTGCAAGTTAACAAATGCTTTAACCTGTATTAGGTCTCGGGACCAAAGATTTTATGGATGACTATAATTCAAAGAAATGTCATTTTTATATTAATGCCATTTGTGTTCATTAAGCAGTTTATACAAAAAAAATAGATAAATTTGACACAAAAGTAATCCATATTTTCATTTAATTATACATAATTTTAAAATGAATTTTATTTTCTAAGCGCCGAATTATTTTGAAATAATACATTTGAGCTCTAAAAAATCAGCCTTTAAAACAAGTGGCAGGGTGGGGCAGATAAATCCAAATTATAGTGTGTAATAGATAAACAAGACCAAAATTTTTGTGGGCTACAATTTTTTGTAGATAAAAATGTAGATTTATTTTAAAAAAAAGAGCAAAGTCAACCGTAAAGCTCATGTTTTCTTCCTGACATTTGACATTTCTTCTTCTTTTCAATTTCGAGTAATATTTTGCCTGCGGTGATTTCTCTTATACTGATCCATTAAATCAGTAATTCAACATCTTTCTGGAAATTTAATTCTCTTCACAATGGAAAATTGTTTTCCAAGTATAAAAACTTTCTACAGTAACAACAGAATACTAATGGCATAGAAAGTGTTATTTTATTATCACTTCTAAAATGTTCTACTATTAATGTAGGAAATAGTACTTCAAATTTATTAATAATTATCTGTTGATACGTATTGTGGATCGTTTTTAAAAACTTATATAATTAAGAATTTCAAAAATGAGAATTTTTATTGAAAATTTCAGGAAAAGTTTCCTAGGGCATGTTAAACTCTACTATTTTATTTGATATTTGAGAGGTATTTGTGTATTTAGCAATTTCTGAGGTCGTGAGAAAGAGTAATACCGCCAAATTCATCTATTTTTAAATACCTATGAGAACTTTTTTTGCTTCTTTAGATTAGAGCTAATGATCAATTAATTGCTATTATTTTTACTTTGAGATAGTAATATACCAACACTTAAGATAAGTAACTATATTGTAAAGTCGATTTTTTTTTTTTTGCGAAATTAAGAAATATATTTTTTATTTAATATTCTTAACCTAATGTTTAAACAGGTTTCTTTATAAAACTGTTAACATTTTGTTTCTAAATCTATTTTTGGGGAAGTTAACATTGATTTTTATATTTACGTTTACATACGATTCAATGCACGTTAATGTACATGTTTAGATGCTATTTTCTGAAATAATGAATATGATAGAATTATCTTACTAAAAACCTCATGAATTAAAATCTAATGCTTATTTCTTGCGCAAATTTGGTATAATAATTTCTTAATATGCTCTGCATTTCCTAAACTAGAGAATAAGTAATGTATTCCCTGAGAAGTATTTTAAATTGTTTTAATGCTTCATAATGTGAAAAAAAAATTGAGAATTGCGTATTATTTATCCGTCGAACCCTAATATTTAAATAATGAATAGGAATGCAGCTTTTTTTAATTCAGAAATTAGATGAAGTGGTTCGTAAGTTATTTGCAAAATTTTAAGCTAATCATTTGAGAAACCCCTAAACTAGAAGATTTTTTCTTTATACCTTTTTTTTTTTATCTAAAATAAACCCCTTTTTCCATTATTTTTGGATCAACTTTTGTCATTTAACAGCTATATTTTGATTTCATAAATGTTTTTTAATCTTTTTAATACAAATATTCAAAAATATAACTATTATAGAACATTTTTTTAATAATATATCTTAATATTTAGATAATAATATTTAGTTTAGATAATAATAATATTTAGATATTTTCACATATCTAAAAACTACCAAGAAGGCTGGCGTAGGTTAATGTCAAATTTTTCAGTAAAATTAAAATCTTTTAAGTTTCCTTCTCTTACCCTAAACGAATTGCCTTGATTTATTGATTAATAATTGCTAATCGTCTTGTTAGTTTTAACGAATAGTTACTTAAGGAATTTTCTTCCCTAAATTATTCTAAACTGCAAAAATATTTTAATATTCCTTTTTAAAAATATATTCACATTTTTTTTGGAATCTTTAAAATTTTTTAAGAATTTAATTTTCAGAAAATATGCATTTAAAAGGAATTATCAATTTAATATCTAAAAATATTTTTCGCGCAATTCAGACAAAATTTCCTTTGTTTCATGTTCCCATCATATCCTCTGAGATCGAGGCTTCTCGGATGTTGTCCAGTTTTATGGTTCGAGGATATTTTAATGGGACAAGAAATGCACTTAGATATCACGTGGGTCACATGATTCTTTTGTTTCCAGTAATTGCATATAAATTATATATATATAAAAGGAATCTTAAAATATTTTCATATTTAGGAAACAAAAATATAAAAATTTTACTTTTTCTCGGCATAAACTTGCTTAAACGCATTCAGTTTTCTCATTCAATTTGTCATTAATATTTTTTGGAGAATCCTTATATTAAACTCAATTAATTTAGGGATCTGATTTTCCATTATAGAGACCTAAATTACTTTTGTAAAAAAATATTTTCACAAGAAATTAAGAAATTCTTTTGAAAAATGTTTTTTATGATTTATAAAATTTTCAAAAGAAAATTCTACAGATTGATCCCATATTCCATTAAGTAGTTACTTCCTAGTAAACAAAAAAAATTTCAATTTATTTCAATAAAATGTAATTAACTTTTAACATTTTATTGCAAGTAAGATTTCTTTAAGAAGCAATCTAAAAAATATATATTAAAAGACAGGTTGATTTCATCACTAATTTTTTTCAAAACAATAACTTAACATATATAGATTATAATATACAATTTAATGATTATTCGTCATTATTATAGTTAGTATTAACTGTACTATAATCTAATAACAATTGTAAAAAATTTCAAAAAATTTATTTTTTTTAAAAATTTCTTATTTAGTAAAGGATTTATAATTACTCTACTTAAAACGCCATTCTTAATTATATTCAACACATTATTAATACATTAAAATAATTACAAACATTTCGAAGCTTCTGAAAAAATTAATTTAATAAAAACACGTTTTTAAATTTCTAAACAAATATTTTAATCCAAAAATCTTTGTATCAGACAAAATCCTATTGTAAAATCGTTGCCTATTCAAAGTGAGTTATAATCTTTTTATGATTTATAAAATATATATTGTCATTAATATCGATTTCAATGACAAACATTTCATTTAGAACATTTAATTTAGACGCTTTGAGAGTCTTTCCGTTTATAGTAAAATAATCCATTTTAGTAATAGTTAGTAATAGTCTAATTTAGTAATAATTATGTTAATAATTATAATGTCCCCAAATTTCCTGCAAACACGGGGATGGATAATAAGACTTTCCAGTGATTGATTCATCCAAAATTAGATAGCAGTTTTAGTTTAAATGCCATATTAAGTTTCTTTATTCTAACTCAGTCAGTATTCAGTATTCAACAAAGCGATAAAAAAAAGTTTGTTTACATCAGCAGTTTGCAATATTTTTACTTTTTCTATAGGAAAATGATTCTGCTACTAAAATTCGATCTCAATATTTTACACGTTCTTGAATACGAAAAGCAGATTCTTGGAATTGTATCTGTTTGTTTGATAACACAGTAATTAAAAAGTATAATGAGATAAATGAATGAAAATTGGTATATTATTTTAGTACTAGATTTGCAGATATCTACTTTTTGATGCAATCCATGAAAAATAATTGCTTCTGCTCTACTTGTGTATTAAAAAAATAGCAAGAGGTCTGTGGAAAAAAAAGTCAGCATTAGAATGTCATTAGAATGAATTATAGATGCGTTTCAAATTGTGAACAAAAATCAGGAACAAGGTTACCGCCAGTCCGTCAATATATTCTCACTCAAATGAACAAATTACTTAAAAATTTGATTTAAAATGAAATTCAATGTATGGTCTTATAACCCAAAATTGTGGATATATAACTAAGTATGGGACTGAGTGATTTAAGAATGACAGACGTCGGCTAGCTCATATAGAATGGTATTTAAAATCTAATGATCTACAGTCAAAAACATTTAAATGCAATTACAATTAGTTACAATTAACACATAAAACATTTAGACAAATCCTAACGACGGTACATTTCTGACGGCTAGCGGTTTTTTATTCTCTATAGAAGTCAGAGGGCTATCCTATTTATAAAACATTTCATTTCAAATGATTGAGATGTCCTTGAACTGAAGGAAGATGGAGATTATGAGAAAGAGGAAGGAGAAAAAAAGATGTCTAAATTGCATGCACAATTTACTTTATCCTAATGCATTTCAAGCTCAAAATTTTGCATTCGTAGATGCGAAAACTGAAAGGAAGAGATTCTTCTAGGTATCCCTTTCACTGGAAGATAGTATTGTTATTTTTCCGCTTTGACCAGATCTCTAATTCTAGTAGTATTTCCAAGCAGTCCGGTTTTACCTGAAGTCTGCAATTTTCCAGCAGAAGGATGATGTCTTTATTAGTAAGTATATGGAAAGGTCTAGGGAAGATCACTTCAGCTGCTTCGCTGTATCAGGAATCCTACGATCCTTGAAATTCCTAGAGAAATTCTCCGTATTTTATTTTGTTACAATCAGCGCCCTGAAAATGCACTTGATTTTTCGATGGGTCCTTGAAAAGTCCTTGAGAAATGGGCAAAATATACATGCATTATTTTTTTATTGGAGAAAGAGGGTAATTAATTTCTGACTTCGCTTTATCTTCAGTGTGTAAATATGTTTGTAGTTTTAGTAGTTTGTATATGTAGTATATGTTTTAGTAGTTTGTATATGTAGTATATGTTTGTAGTTTAGTGGATGTACATGAAATGAGCATGTATTGTAGTAGTGGTTAGTATTAAGGACGTTTGCACTGGAATCTCGAACCCCAATTTTAATTGTAAATATTACTTGTTAACTAAACGCTGAGAATAAGATGAATCCTTGAAAAATTCTTAAAAAATAAACAAAATATACATTCCTTATTTATTTATTTATTTATTGGTGAAAGAGGAAATTATTTTGTAACTTTGTTTTATCTTGAGAGTGGGAATGTGTTTGTAAAGTCGGAACACAGAAGTGATTTGTGAGATATTAGCATGTGATAGTAGACGCGCAGTGGCTAACATTTAAAGCGCACTGGAATCGCAAAATTCAGTTTAAATTTTAAATATTGCTTTGTTAACTGAAAGCTGAGGTAAAACAGCAGGTTTCTTTTGTGCTCGTCACTTACTCATCTAAAAAGAGTAAGGTAGAACGCAGTGGCACAGTTGAGCGCCAATACGAAAATATTTTATTATTATTTTGTGGTCCTTGAATTTAAAAACACTCCTTTATAATCCTTGAATTTTTTAAAATAATTCTTTAATAATCCTTGGATTTTTAAAGATAACTCCTTGATAATCCTTGAAAAATTCGTGATTTTTTTTCTTTATTAAAATGGTGACCTTTTATGAAAAAGTAAAAGCGAACAATTACAACCATGCAAATATGATTTTATAAATGCAAAAAACCATAACTAAAAATATAAGCACCACATGTCAAACGTCATGCTTTTACGAACATTAAAGTACCCCTCCAGGAAAAATATTATTTCAATTCGTATCATTCCCACAAAATATCTTATCATCACCATCCGACCTATTTTATAACCTTCTTCACGTGATGTCTAAGTGCACTTCTTGTCACATTAATACACCCTCGAACCATATCACCGGAGATCCTCCGCGAAGCCTCGACCCCAGAGCATATGATGAGAACTTAAATATGTAAGTAAGCGGGCGACATTTCTTTCAATATCTCCATAAATACTTCACCCTCCCCACTTGTAAGAACCAAATAAAGAAGGGAAAGAAAGTTAGAAGCAATAAACTCTATCATGCGCTCTTCCCCTTCGAAATTATGTAACAAGTAAGGGAGGTTGTGCTGAGAAAACGCGTTGCCTGCAGCAACAAGCTATCCTTTCCGTCAATAAACATTCGTAGAATTTGCATAAAATGCGTTTCGAAGGAGTCTTTCATCTCTGCCGAAAGAACCAATTTCATTACGTTTACCCGCGGCAGAATTCTACGTCAAGCTGATGGTCGCCATTTTGGTTAGAGGCGATATGCCGAGAGAGGGATTTTTTTTAGAGAATTTCATAAGAAGCTGAAATTTTATGGGAACAGTTTAGCTTATATTTAATTCAGTTTCAAATGCAATTTGATCTGAAGTTCGCTCATATAAATTCATGCCTATGATGAAAATATGCATATGAATTGAAAACGGTAAAACGGTTGTTTGCTGCATCTCTCCTGGTAATTTATTATCCTTAATATTTTATAAAAATTATACTTTTTGTATTTTTTTATTTGTTTGCTAGAGCTACGATTAAAGAAAGTCGCATTGTAACACTTATCATTTAAAGGGTCTCAAAACAATCCTACTTCAAGTTTTACGATTTTTTGAAAATAAAATATATGTTTGAGTTCCATCTTTTCTGAATATTTTGGTACCCAAAATAATAAAGATACTATCAAAACTTATAAAGTTATCATGAAAAACTGGCTGAACTTCATCTGCCAGAATGTCTAAAGAACTACAAACGCAGAATTCTTTGATGCACATAAAGGCAAAAAATTTAAAATTTCAAAAGGAGTGGGACAATTTAACGTAATTAAGGGCAGTGCCTATGCCTCTGGGTTTTTTTTAATTTGCAATACTTTGTCCAAATTCTTTTTTTTTCTATTTTTTTACTTTAACACCAGTTTTCTCAAAGCAAAAACTGAATCTCGCTCTCAGAATAAGGTGGAAAATCCGCACTGTCTTTTGTTTTTTACAATGGATTGGATTTTCACATCATATAATAGTTTCTATCATTTTCCACTTGCCTTTTAACTTTTTTATCAAAATAAATACGTCATAATTAAGAATTTTTTACTATAATTTTGCTAGCATGTATTTACCATATGTTTGATGTGGCATGGCTGTGTTTGGCTCGTTTCATTAAAATCCAACTTCCAACTTGGAAATTAGATGAGAAACTCTGATTTTTTAATTAGATGAAAATTTAGATTGTAATATAATATATCTTTGATAATATCATATGAATTGTTTAAATCAAACTCATGTGTATCAAATTTCTATAAATCAAAAATCTCCATGAATCGAATTTTCTTCAGGAATCTGGAATTTTTAATAGATAAAGAACTTCTGTTCCTACTATAATAGAAATTCTTAGAAGATCGAAAGTTATTTACGAAAAAGCAATAAACACTTGTTGGCTTGTCCTATGTTAGTATTATATTTTGTTCTTTCTTCACTTGGAGTGAAATTTTAATTTAAATTCAGTTTCTTCCGATTTCTTTCAATAAGTATTCTTCAAGATGGAAGTGTTTATAAATGAAAGAAAATTTCAGCTTTATAAAAATTTTTAAAAGAGGAATAAAATATAAAGACGCTGTAAAACATTCTGATATTTTTTCAAATATGGTCAATATAAATCATTATTTCTATTTTTTTTTTTTTTTTAGAATAAACTTTTTAAAATCTTCATTATATCTTGAAAATTAACTATAATGATTGTTTTCAGTTAGAAAATAATGAAAAATTTTCAATTTATATTCTTGTTTATACAAATTTCAATACATCAGAGTTTCTTATATAGAATTTTTTTCCATGAGTCTTCAAGTTTGATATATTTTATAGAAATATGAATGCATATGATAAATAATCAAAATTATTTTCACCCAAACTATTCGTTTATCAGGTGATGATTGTCTCGATATGCTATAAGCAAAATGTTTCAATTCCTAAAGCTGAACTGCAATATTGAATTTACGCGAACTCTGATTGATAATAATCTCTTGTATTTTTGAATTATTATCAGATGACAAACAAGGATGCCATTCGAAATGCCATCTTCTTTCTCCAAAATTTTTCACCACACAAGACCTTAAAGATATTTTTTCGAGAACTACAGGAGTAATACAGATAAACATATTCTTCTCGCATACGCAGACATATTTCTCTAAAAGAGTTTAAACTGTTTATCCACGATTATTGTAAGATCTTTGAAGACGAGAAAAATTTCCGAAATTTGCATTTAAAGGAAAAATTAATTAATCTTGATTTTTGTAGCCAGGAAATAGAGGAAAATAAATTAAAATACAAAGAAATTTATGCGAAGAATTGTTCAAAAATTATATAACTAAAATAATTATGACAGATGGTAACCAAATAATATTAAGAAAACAATGAATCATAAATCGTTCAAGAAAAAAGTTTAAAAGGCAGATAATTTAAAGTGATAGATTTGGACCTAAATTTAATCCCCTTTACAACTTAAATGATAAATTTATATAGCTCTTTATGTTATTATGTTATCATATTTGCATGTATACGGACTGACAGATTTCGTTTAACACTTGATATAATTCTACGAAATATAGAATATCCTACAAAATATGGAATTTGGTATAGGTCTCTACTGTGGTAGAGTGGTTTAAGGTGTTTTTCCGTTATCATGTTCACAGACAACATACTTCCGAAAGTGTGTTTTCAGATTCGGGGAGATACGAAACGTAGAAATTCGTCAATATCTCAATTTGATAATTTTTTTAGTGAATTAAAAGCTTTCTCTTCACATACTTCATTGTAAGAAAGTAAAAAGTGATATGATTTTTTTCCTTGATTTTTGTTCCATTTTTACTGTTTATTTCCAAATGTCTTAAATTGCAAAGCACAGATACTAGGCCTTCTAATTATCATTATTTTTCTTTTACCATATTCAGAACAGAGATATATTTTCTAAACATTTTGTGTTTCTTAAAAGTGATAAAATAAATATTTATTATTCTTGAAATTTTTTGGCAACTAATAAATATAAAAAGGTACGCAGTTAATATGCTTTTATTGCATTTTATTTATATGCTATTTTTTCATGTTTGTAAAGAAAGAATTTTGTAATCGAATTTTATTTCACTTTCTGGAGTGATAGAGTTGTTAAAATTAATAAACATTCCGTGATCCTATGATAATTTCAATATCTTCAAAACCTAATTATATCAGCTCATTAATTTTACCTAAAAAGTGATTTCAAAAAAATAATGCTGCATTGTACTACATTTGAGAAAGATTGATTATAATATTATAAATATAAATATTTATAATAACAAATTGTCATTTAAAGATTTAAGGTAATTAACGAAATAAATATAAATGTTTCCAAAAACATACTTCAGTTAGTGTACTCACTAAATGTCATGAAAATGAACAATTTTCAAATCTCAGGAAAATGAACAATTATCAAATGTCAATTGAGTGAAAATTTAAATGCATGAGAAGCTGGAAACTTATGACAAGCACCAAGCTTCAGTAAATATAACTGTAGGAAACTTCCTAAGAATTTTCAAAATATTAAAACATATTATGAAACGGTTGTTTAATTATAGTTATCTTAATTATTTAAGTTTACATAAGTACCTTCTGATTTTGTACTATTAATTTGAGCTCTCCATCCATATTGTTACTGAAATCATTCTGTGAGAATAACAAGCAACTACTCGGCTCCGCCTTGAGGCACACGGAAAAAATCTGAATCACCGAACGCCGCGGGAACTATGGTTGAATCCAGAGGACCATCACCGGTTACAGTACAATCCCTTCCGAAGGAGTACGTTCCGTCATCAATAGGGAGTAACCGACTACGATAATGAATAGCAAGGTTTCATTCGAAAAAGAAACACGAAGCACAAGTAGTACAACATAACCAAAGAATATATAAATATAGCACTTGCAGAAAATAACAACACATATGCAAAGAGTAAACATTATAAAAGTATAGAAACCACGATATAGCGTTCCTATTCGAGCTAAAAAAACCTTCACTCCGTAATCGGCATTTCAATGATAGAGTTCACGTTCTTCTGCGTATATATCCACCTTGTCAGAGCTTGCAATTTTGTAGAAAAATCGTATATCTCAGTTTTTTAATATACAGTCTGTCAAAAAAGTATTAGGACACACTACAAGTTCACAGATTTTATCATTAAATTTTATTTAAATATACAAATGAAACCAAAACTAAGAAGCAAATATTATTTCGATATATACAAATCATACTAATTCAAACAAAACTCTCATATCAGTGCAATTATGGTTATAACTAAGGATAAAAGAAATAAAGTAAAAACACGTGCTCCAAAAAGTATTGGGACACTTCCCAATAAATTGAGAAAAACAATGCAAACGTAAAAGTTAATATCTAGTTTGGCCACCCTTGCTATCTATGACTTCTCGTAGTCTATTTGGCATGGATTGGACCAATTTTTTTGAAAAATGATCCATCGATTTTGGCCCACTCTTCGACCAAATTTTTTCTTAAATCCTGCTTGTTAGAAATTTAATGTTTATATAGTTTTTACTGAAAGGAATTTCACACATGCTCAATGGGATAAAGGTCTGGACTTTGAGCAGGAGTTTTATTTACACTAGGACAGTGGTAGAGGACCTATAACTTGTAAATATTAGCCTAACTTGTAAATATGTTTTTGGTCATTATCTTGGTCTATCTTAAAATGACTTGAGATTCCCAGCTTGTTTGCTTGAGAATGTCAAGATAGACATATTTATTCATTGTTCCATCAATAAAATTTAAGTACCCGGCAACAGTGCTTGCCATGCAACCCCAGACTATTTGACTGCCACCTCCATATTTGACAGTAGGCCGTAAAATTTTGCATGCATTGCTGTATTTGATTTCTGCCAAATTTTTTGCTTGCCGTCCGATCTAAAAGTGTTTTTATTTGCTTTCATGAACAAAAATTACATTTTCCCGAAATTCTTTTGGCTGCTTTACATACTTTCAGCAAATGCTAGATTAGCTTTGTTGATGTAGGGCTTTCTTTGAGGCACTCTGCCATAATATTTGTTTTCTTAAAACATTTATAACAGTTTCAGGATTTACAGATTTTCCGAACTTACTTTTACATTACAGAGTCAATTTTACTGCACTAGTTTTTGGATTAAAATGAACTTGTTTCACAACCCATCTCTCTTCACGCTCATTAAATGTTCTTGGAAGCCCTGATATTTGTTTGTTTTCAATACTATTTGTTTTCTTGAAACTTGAATAATGTTATAAACCGTAGGCTTAATCAATTTCAAGATATGTCCCATACAGCGAACTGATTTTCCATGTTTCCACTTACTTATTACAAGATTTCACACATCAATCGATATATTGTTTCTCCACTTTTTTCTATAAGTAATCTTATTTGTTGAAATTTTTAAATTTAAAATTATAGTTTAAAAAAGTGGTAGTAAATTCAGTTCTATTGATGTGCTATATATTTGTTGAATTTCTCATTTCAAAAGTGTCCCAATACTTTTTTGACTCCCATTTGCTTTTGAATTATATTTGAAAAGCTAGATCAAATTATAATTCTGAATTACCAATTAAATTTTTCTTACAAACTGTACACCAAATGTTAAAATATTTCTTGATTCACTTTGTTTTTATTTTAATGTGATAAATAGTTTTATAACTAGCTTTGCAATTATTCATACCAAGTGTTCCAAATGCTTTTTTGAGTAACTATATATACCATCAAAATTCCTACATTTTCTGAACTGAAAGTTTGTCATGTAATTATTATCCAAAGAATAGCCGCCAAAGCTGGGTGTCATTGACCTGACATCCATTCAGTGTCTGTTAAGGATATCCGTAAATTCCTCTTCCCTTCTACACACAGAACTACACTCAAAAATAACATTTGAAATTTATAATAATGCTCTTGATTTAAAAACATTACTTTCTGTTCTTTATTGCAAATCTGTTTTAAGAATTTATTTATTTACTTTATTTACTCGTCAACTAAAGCAAAACTGCTTTTTTTTATACAAAAAGGATAACAAAGAACAATTTTATTTAAGTTGACATTCACTAGTCCTTGACATATATCGCACACATGTAATCTCCACAGACACGCCAAGAATATGTAGTATTTTCCAATTCTGTTTATTTTATCTATCCTGTTGCCAACATCTCGCTGCAATTTTCTGTAAATATTGCTGATATAAATCTCAAAGCTTTTATCTTTCGCATCAATGCAAGGACGAGAACGTGCATCTATCTGTCGAATAAGATTGGGGGATACTTTATGTTGGTGAGCATTTCTTTATATGGTGACAAAGGGCTTCATTCATTTAAATGGCTTCTATCTTCAGAAAGTACCTCTGAAGGAACTGTAACGAATGCTTACAAATGAAATCTAAACAAAGCGTGACAGATCATATAAAATCTAGTGATACAGATGATACACTAATAAATAACATTCATTCTTTTGAAAACAGCATTTTCTTAGTTTGATTTTTTCCCCGATGCTTTATGTCATTGTGTTTTGAATAGTATGGCTTTTTTATGTAGAAACATCAACAAATGCACGAAAGTACTTCAAAATTTGATTACAGTTTCTACAAATATGCATATAGGCATCACATTATAATTGTTTACATATTTAAATAATTGTAATAAGTGATGTTACATGTCATGTATGTTATACGTATAGTATGCTGCATACCATATTCTGCATTTTATAAGGAATTTAGTAGTAAACTCTTGAAAATAGCGTTGAAAAATGCCATAAAAAGCAAATGAATTAAAATTCTTTCTTTTTCATGAACTACCATAAAATACTCAATGCTTCAAAAAATTTTATTAATGGAAAAAAATTACAAAATTAATTTAAATGAAGGCAACATACGTTGTATAAATTTAAAAATGTTTTCTTAAAAGAAAACAACAAATAATTAGTTTTCTTAAACCCAATATTTAGGAATTGTACCAGTGCTTGAAGAGTGTCCTAAAAAATCAATTCAGCATTTACCAATCAGTAATACTGAATTCAATTCAATCAATTATTATTCAGTATTCAATTAATAAGCTATATTTACCATAGAATAGCTAGTAAATACGACAATTAAAGTGAAGTAAAGAATATCTGCTTCAGATATTATTTTTAAAAAGAACTCTAATAAAATAAAGTTTTATGATCTAGAAAAATAATTCCCAAAATCGCATCAATTCGCTTGAAGATTCCATATAAAATTTAATTTCAGTCAAAATTCTACATCATCCAATGAAATCTGGGCATCTTACATAAAAAAATGTTTAAATAAACGCTTGAATGTATATTATTTTTGTCAATTTAAAAATCAGAAATAATATTTTTCATACCTTTTTTGATAAATGATGCATAGTACAATGATATTAAATAAATTAAAAGTTAAATTGACAGTAATTTATTCAATTGCTACTACCGAATTCAAATTATATGAACATGGAATGAACTCCAATTGTAACGGATATATGTAAATGGGAATAAATTCAAAACTATGATGGGTCTATTTTGATTTCTGTTTTTGTTGAAACATTACATTTAATCTATCATGCATTTAGTCAAGGATACAGGGTAAATTTTTTTGGCAGCTTTTTCTTTAATCAATGCGATTTCGTAGCATTTAGGAATGACCTAAGGTAGAATTTTGACCATAGCTTCTCTTTACAGGAATAAGTTGCTTTTTCCTGAGAATTTTTTTAAGTCTGTTTATCGCTTAGAAGAAACACGGTAAAATCTCCAAGAACCAGTCTAATCGTAGCCTAAATTTCCTTGCATGCGCACATGCCTCAAATTTTTTGAATATAGCTGGGGAAAAGTCATGATATTCATTCCCCAATTTAAATATCGCTGTCATATTTTGCCTTTGGTTACGAATGAATTATGTATATATATACAAGATGGAGGGAAAACCTGGATAAAATGGCATTATTATCAGTTGGCCATTTTTAGTTAATTGAGTTTTTGAGGTAAATTCTTTTTCTTTTTTTCTATTAGAATAATATAATGAACTTTTCTGGATTTTTACCTAGTTGGATAAAATTTTTATTTTAATGCAATCAATATCATTTCATTTTTTTAAAAAAAAAGAAGTAAAAATATCATCTTGCCCCAGTACTGGAACAAGATGACTCACGAAAAATGGCAATCATTATAAAAGTAGAATATATTTTCATTTTTATAAAATATAATATACTAATTAATTAATCATTGTTACTTACATTTTTTGGAATAGAAATATTATAAATTATGAAATAATTGTTGTGTTTAATCCCTAGATCATAGTAAATTAATATAATTCAAACTCAGTGTTTTTTACTATAAAAAATTGGACAGAAATTTCTCTTCCAAGTTTGAGCGTCCCTTGAGCAATAATATGTAGTTTTTGCAATATTTTATACCAGTTTCCTGATTGAGTACCATAACAGATCTTATTACACGCAGGAGCAACAAGATATTTTCTTAGAAAGTTTAAGCTCGTGTCATCAGGAAACAAATTTCAGTTTCTTAGAAATGACTCTCTTGCTTTTATAACTTAAACTGTTCTTGTGGTGTCTTATATACTTCCTTCTTCATAAGGTGAGATTGTTTGTTAAAATATTATCTGTAAGACGATGCGGTTAATAGTGGGATTTCAAGCAATTTGCAGGTAGCGATAAACAAAAAAATCACACAAAATAAATAATAAATGCATATAAACACCATATAGAAAATAAGAATCTCTTGAGGCAATATGATGAGGTCGTCAACTTACTTTCATTAATTTTCCCCGAATTGAGATGTTAATTTTTTTTTATTTATTTAGAAATATTAATAAGAATAAGATGTATGCAGTGCTTATGAAATCTGATTATTTTCTTCATTATTGTCTATAAAAGTCATGCATAACAAGAAATAACCATATATATTCCCTATTGATCAGCAAGCTTTTACGTTGAGAATCTATAACACATTAGCGAAAATTATAACACATTAGTCAAAGTAAGCGGGATTATTCTAACAAACAACAAATAACGGAAGGGCAGTAGTGATTTAACTGTGCGAATTTTTAATGTAATATCAATATACACCTCTAGCAATAATCGTGAAGTGGTAAGGTTCTAATTTTCTCTGCACAAATAACCTATTCAGAGCTGAATATATATATATTCCTCTGAAAGTTGAGAAAAATTAAAAATGTCATAATAAAAAAAATCGAAAGACATTTTTAAAAAAATACTGATAAAAATTTATATAAAAGGAGGTTATTACAACAAATACACAAAGTATGCTGTAGAATGGATTTATGAAGACATTGTGTTCAATATGATGACCATTATTGTCAATAAATATTGTCTATCTAAAGATAGAATATTCAGCAATACTCACAACAAATTCCTGGATATGGGTTTCACTGGAAATATTTTCTTGACTTCTTTCAAATTTTTGATTCATCGTGGCTAACCGACTTTTTTTAATAACCCAGTGCAAATAATGAGGGATTTATATTCGAGAATATTTAAACCAACCACAATGAAAAAAATAAATTAATGGTATGTTCTTCTACAAAATATCTTGTGGGTATTTTTAACGCAACTGTCAATGTATATAGAAGCCTTTCATAATATTCGAAAAAAATTATATTCTTCAATCTTTATCCCAAACTATCAAAATTTGTGTGGCCCAAAATGGCAAATACCTCCTCGAGTCTAGCATTTTAAAGTATCGACTCGATGGATGACGTTGCTAAGATACTCCGTGGATCCTTTAACTTCGTAACAGGGAGATTGCCAGAACATGTAAATAGAGAGTAATAAAATAAGGGAAGCTCTAATGCGATGCCTTTCGCTCAAAAATATCACAGAGGCTTCTTCTGCGATACGAAAGCTCCTCGGGAAATTTGATTTTATGACCCGCTAATTGGCTGAACACGGTTCGCTAACTGTTAGAAGCGCTGGAGACCCCCTATGAAACCTTTGATTCCGGTTCCGACCGACATGCATGAAAATTAGCTAATGTTAAAAGGATTGTGATATTAATTTAATGTGAAAGGGATATAGTGGTAACGAAGTCAGTGTTAATAAGAACAAGTCTGATAAAAGCAGAGAATCTTAATCTTAGAATTGAAAGGGGTTAAGTTTGTTTTGAGTTATTTAATTTGAACCTCAATATTAACTTGTCGAATTTCAAGAATTTGCTGTTTTATTATTTCTGTCATTTCACATCGCATTTCGTCAAATGTTTTAATTGGACATGGAAATTAAAT
The DNA here is from genome assembly GCA_026543865.1 of Argiope aurantia. Taxonomy (NCBI): domain Eukaryota; kingdom Metazoa; phylum Arthropoda; class Arachnida; order Araneae; family Araneidae; genus Argiope; species Argiope aurantia. Next base: position 1,046,905 of record JAPMOR010039821.1, read on the forward strand.
GCAGATAATTCGAATCCCTGTAGGTGATTATTTAATTATTAGTTCAATTTATCGTAGAGTCGTTAGAAATCATTTTGGAATGCATGATTTTGAATTTAATTAAACCAGGAGCGTGTTGTATTATGTTACAGCAATTATTACTCTTCTGTACGGGAAAGAGATCTCCGTTTCGTCGTCTGAGTCTGGCGACAAGTTAACTACTCGAGGAAAATGATGCAGTATGGAGTAATTGTTCTAGTAATCATTGGTGCGATCAGACTTTAAATATAGAAAGCGAATTAAGCTGAAAGTTATCCACGCAACATATAACTGATTTAAATAAATTACATGTGTTAGATTGGAGTATAAATACCTTTAAGTGAATATTTTCAAAATGGCAGAAAAGAATAAGAATAATTCTCATAAGCTAGCATACAGTTGCTATAAGTAAATTATTCATCAGTAATAAATAACACTTGCGACTGTTAATATAAAATATTTCCTTTAAAACTTCTGAATTTTATCAAAATTGTTAAGATTTTTAGACAAGACTAAGTATGTTATTTTTCCTAATGTTATTTTCTCTATAATTTTTAAAGATAACTTTCTATTAAATCTGCAATGAAAAATAAACTGAAATTTTTTTTGTGTGTAATTATTCGAAAAATATTAAAAACTGTTTTAATAATCTATAAGATAACTTCTTAAAATATGAATTAAAACTCAAAAGAGAATCATTCTTATAGTATTGTTTCTGGGGGGAATATATATATATATATATATATATATATAAAATCTTTTAATTATTATTATTACACTCATGTTCATAAATTAAGGATAATTCAGAGTCACGTGGAAATCGAACTCTAAAATACATATATCACCCGTAAAATGACTACACACATCTTCAAAAGTCATATTCAATTTGCAGGAAGCCACCAGATGAAAGCGACAATAAGTCACAATGACGAGAGTGTAAGAGAGGGATGTATAAGGAATACAGGCAAAGAAGTAAAATTGTTCACTAGCGCTTTATAAGTCTTTCAGTGCAATAACCTCATTGTTATGACACACAGGACGCATTTGAATGATTTTTTATGTGGTATAATTATCAGCTGTCTGGAATGTGGGCGTACCCAGCTAGAAGTATCCAAGGAGCTTGGAATCGCCCAGAGTGCCATCTCCAGGTTTTGGCAATGATTCCAAGATGATGGTAATGTGACGTTACATCACAGGTCGCCCTCGAGTTACAACGGCGAATGAGGACCGGTATTTGGCAGTTACTGCCAAAAGAAACAGACTGAGCACAGCATCAGACCTGTCTCGTCAGCTGTCTTCAGCCACTGGTACGACAGTTTCAAAGCAGACCGTGTACAGACGCTTAGGGCAGATTGGTCTGTATGCTCGTAGGCCTGTCAGATGTGTTCCACTTACTGCAACTCACTGTCGTCTGAGGTTAGCCTGGAGTAGAGAACATGCATTGTGGACACCGCAACAGTAGGCTTATGTGATGTTTTCCGATGAGTCCAGGTTTAGCTTGCAGTTTGATTCTCGCCAGACTTTCGTATGGAAAGCGCCAGAGAAACCGTTACCACCAAGAGAACATCATTGAACGACACCGTTATGGTGGTGCAGGATTGCTCGTTTGGGGAGGAAGTATTCTGGATTCCACAACTAACCTGCATGTTCAGATTGGAACCATGATAGGCCAAATCTATCGGGACGTCATTCTGGAACAACATATACGTTTGTTTCGGGGCGCTATGGGCGCAGAATTCGTGTTTATGCATGATAACGCCCGTCCTCACCGTGCAAACATCGTAAACGAATGCCTTCGATCAGATGATACCACCCGTATGGACTGGCCAGCCTTCTCAACGGACTTGAATCCAGTAGAGCATGTGTGTGATATGCTTGGCCGACGAGTTGCAGCCCATCAACCATCTCCTACATGTCTTCCAGAACTTCAGAGAGCATCGCTTGATGATGTAATATTCCCCAATATAAGATCGATAATTTGATACTCGGCATGCCTAGGCTTTGTACGGACAGTATTGCATCGTCTGGGAGACATACTATGTATTAATCATCATACCAACCATGTAATATTGTTTTTTGTAAATAGGTTTTATTTTGTAATTTGCTCCGGGGAGCAAAAAATCGCAATTTTTAATAATGATATCAAACATATTAACATCTTTTTTGCTCTTTACATTTTGTTTAATAAATAGGCTTTACAAATAAGTCACATTTGTTTTGCTTCTGACCCCTTTTTTTTCCCCTGAACTTGCATTATCCTTAATTTATAGATATGAGTGCTTTTTTACTTTTTCATACACGAAATATAGAAAAGGTATTGTCATTATCAAAAAATTCGAGTTCTAGACTTTGACGTCTTTTCAAGTTGCAGACTACCAGGAGTTCAAAATCACATTTTTGAGATTATATTTCCCTGTCTGTCCGTGAACACGATAATTCACTGGCACTATGAGTTGTTGGATGAAATTTAGTATATGATCTTTTCAGAAAACTTGTAGATTTCTTACAAATTTTATGCAAAATCCATTCAGATGAAGTCTGTCCCCTCGAATACAAGCTAACACAATAACCGCAACACGAAATGAGTTAAAGGGAGAAAACTTGTTGCACAAATTTAATATCTAAAGGTGAGATACCTATCCAATTTTCAACCAAGTCCGTCAAAGAATTGACCGTCTGTCTGTCTATACTTTCATAAACATATAAATGCGATAACTCAAAAAAGCAAAAACTTAAATACATAAAACCTAGTATGTGATTTTTTGGCTACAATTATAGTTCTGTATCAGATTTTGGTCTTGTAAGATTAAGAAAAACAAACCTAATTTTAGTATAGTTACTCACTCTGTTTCCAGATATTGTTTACTGCGTGTCAGAAATTAATCGCCAAGAATGACTCGATAGATTCTTAAGAATGCCACATTCTCGCCAAAGATCAATATTTCATAATTATTATTTGTCAATGTCATTCAAGGTATTCATGAAAACTCAATTTTAAGTGAGGGGGATAGCACATTCATTAGAGTATACTTGAAATTTTTGGAGTGACTCATTGGTTCATGATTATTTCAATATCTATAAGTAGATGAAAAATTCTTTTAATCCTTTCTAGGGCCGTTGGGAAGTATGTTTCCCACCAAATTTATCAATCTTTTTATGAAATTATATAGGTTGGTATAAGTTCTGACAAATTTTATAGAAAGACAGAAACTTGGATGCTTCAGTTCTTTATCTCACACAAAATGATGTGCCTTGGTTTGTTACTTAATTATGAATTAACCAAATTAATTAATTGATCAAATTAAATTTATCTAATAAACTAAATGAATCCCTTTTCTTATTCTTATTTCAAACCTAAAAATATTTTAACATAATATGACTAGAAAAAAATCGCCCTTTAAAGGGTTAAATTAAGGCATTTTGTTAAATAATTAATTAAAAGGAATTATTAATTTTTTTATCTTCATCCGTGTTTTTTTTAATTGTTTTCGTCATTATTAATTTTTATGTAAACGTCACATTATTTATTTATTTTGGGGTATGGAATTAGAAAAAGTTTTCTATGAATTAATTCTTATCATTTCATTTTTATATACATTATCCCACTATAAATACAAAATAAGTCAGCTCAATTCACTTATAAAGCATTCGCCCATTAACAAACAATCCAAGAAATGAGCTCTTCTATTCTTATTACAATCCTAATGGATTAGATATCATGTATCTGATAGCAGAATTAATACACATAATTCGGCGTGTATCTCTCTATATGTATCTAGATATTATCTAAAAACGGAACACAAAGAAAATTACCATCAGCCATAAGCCGTGAGTACTTGACCCGTGCACTTCATAAATACCTCCGTACACAGAAGAAGGGGAGGGGTGATATGGCTCTTCTGTTCGTCTGAAGCAAGGTGGAATGGGAACACGGAAGAGAAAGAATTCTCGATATTTATTATGAGGATAGGAGCGGAACATTCTTTTCTGCTTCTAAGCCTAATCGTAGCATTCCATTAGGAGTGGTATGTTTCTTGTCACACCGTTTTCTCATTACTTCTGTCCAACGTCTTTCGATACTAGGCGGGCTGTTATTTATTTGGGAATAGTAACAGGTTGATAAATTTTCACTTGCAAAATATACCAGCTTCGGTGATCTCGCCGAAACGGTCTCGCATTTAATCTAATAAATGTACTTGTGTATTATTAATCGTTAGCAAGCTACGAAAGAACTTATTAGAGTGCAATCATTTTCAATTTTTTTTATTATTAATCATTAGTATACTTTTATTACACAAGTACCAAAAACCGAATGTACATTCTCAACGTTTTCTCCTGGACCGATTTAAACCAAAAATTGACACAGAGTTATAATAATAGTCAAAAACATCACATACCATATTTCTTATATTTAATCAATCAATCCTCTTTTGAGTTTTCATGTTTATGTTCATGTGAGAGTGCAGATTGAAGGATGATAAATCCCTTGACTAATTTGATTCCAAATTTCAACATTTTAGATGTTAAATCTAAATGTTACCCATCTAACTCCCTTCGTTTTGTAATTATCGTGTTCACTTGTACTCGGATAGTAATTCAAACAGACGAATCTCCTTTGAATGGATTTCATTCAAAATGGGATACAATACTGCAAATTTGGATTACAGACAATATTCCAAATTTCATCCATCTAGCTCAAAGTGTTTTTGAGTTATCTTGATGACACAGAAACAGACATAATATTTTCATGAAAGGGTTTTTCAGACTCGGGGAAGTGTGAAACTAGGAGATTCATCAAAATATCGATTTCGACTTTTTTGACGATTACAGTGCTTTTTCTTTATATGTTTCGTATTCAAAAAAAGTATAAAAAAACGCAAAAATATGCTGTTAATATATGGAAAATAATAAATAAAATTAATATTTAATGAAATCTTTAATTCCAATCTCCTTTCGATTATCCATCCTGAAATATGTTTAATGACTAAACTAGCCGCCTTTGGCCACTATCTAGTTCGCAGGGAATGTTTATTGTGTCTAATTTATTAAATCTGCTATGTATTGCTTGATGTTCATGATTCATTCAACAAAGCACTTTTAAACATAATATTGTGATTTGCATTCGAGTCGTGTTATTTAAATAACCTTATACCTGATCTATTTACTGTGTAAATGAACACTTTTATTGAAGTAAAGCCCCATAACTTTATATTATCATTAAAAAGTAACTGTTCTTTAAATCATTTTCTAATGACACATGAACATTGAGCATAAATAAAACATAAACATTTAAAATAGACAGAATTGAGCCTAAAATAACATAAACTTTGCATGCATATTGCACATAAACATAAACATTGGAAATAAACAGAATTGAGTATAAACTAAGCATAAACAGTTCATGCAAATTGCGCATTTCCAAATTTTCTACAGCCTGCTGGAATTTTTTCCTAAAATTCATACATTAACTATTAGTTTTTAAACGAAACAGACTCTCTGGCCATATTTCAGGAAATTCTAAACTGAATTCAAATTTTTCCAGAACTATTGAACCATTTATCTCCTTAAATATGCCCAGCCAATTGCCGGGGCCACCCTTGTTTGAATTTCAAAATTATACATTGCTTGCCAAAAGCGTATCATTTGATGTATCAATAAATCTAGTTTATAATACACTGAAAATACTACAATATATATCACCCTACTGCCATTTTAAACATGTGATATTTCAAAATATTATTCATCAGACACTTAATATTAAAATCAGACTAGAGCTTCATTCTCTTAAAAACGAAATCAGTCCATTCCCCGAGGTTCACTTTGTGTTCTTCCACTACATTACCGGCCCCATTAAGGAAATCAGCATGCCCAGCAAATAGCAAGTGTCTTTTATGGCCACTATTACCGACCTTAATGATTGGGTCCAAACGCGCTTTCCGATGGCCATTTCGTAACTTCCTTCCAAAAATTTCCATAATCGGTCCTCTAAAGAAAACCAAAAATGATCGAGGGCATTCCAGCCAATTATCCAGACCTCGACGTGGTCAATTACTCGATCTTAACATTGCCAAAGACAAGGATTGGTTAGAATAGGGTAAAAATCTCTTTTTGTTTTGTCTTTAATCAACCTGAGTGAGTCCGCCGGTAAAAGACACGCCTCGAATATGAATCGAGCGAATGGCAGAAGAGGATCCGTGCTTTCCCTAGTCGCAGATCATAAGAATAGATGAATCCCTATCAATGATTATTTCGTTGATCGGAAAATGAAGCAAGTGCACTTTGGCTGATGAATCCCAGAAGAATAAGTTACTTAGCATTGCGTGTGGACCTCTTCTTTTCTGTTTTGGGATAAGCGAATTAATTGCCGGGAAATCCTTTCTGGATCTTTGCGTTGCATTGTTCGAGGAGTTGGTTAGTTTCTTCGGGTGGATATTATGAGATAAATGTTGATTTCTGTTGGCAGGAAATGTTTGCTTATTATTTTCAGCTCTTCCCCCAAAGTTTTGTTATATAATAGAAAATATTCGTGATACTTATCTAAAGTAGTTTTAGATCTGCATCAAATGTTTAACAAGCTCTATCCGCCTTTGATAACCAGTTGGTTCATCGAAAATATTGGTTGTGTAATAATTTCATTAAAATCCCACAAAAAAGCATTCTTTAATTCCTATTATTAGTTCACACTCTCTCTCTATATATATATTTATATATCTTGTTCAAATTTTCAATCGTTAATAAAATACTTTTTTTTTCATCCACTCAAGTTCAAATACATTTTTTAAAACTTGTAGTGGATGACATTTGATGTTAATACAGCTTTTTCAAATATTAATTCATTAATTAAATTTAATTAATTTTTAATACTTTAAATAAAGTTTTAGCATTTTGTAATGAAAATTGAAATCAACAGGCAGTAGCTCAATCGGTAAAAGGCAAGGATTTCAGTATTTTTTACGTGAAGTTGAAGATTGCGAATTCAGTTCTTGCAAAAATCAATAATTTTTTTATACTTAATAATTTTTTTGATAATTATTTATTAAAAAGTAACTAAAATAAAATTTTTCATTGTTGACCTAAGTAGGAATTGAATTTAAAGGAAAAATTTTATATTACTTGTTAATTATCAAATTGTTACAGACATTAAAGCAAATAATTTAATAACCTTACACATGCTCTATTTATCGAGCACATGAGCATTCCAAATGAAAATGAGCCCCACGACATTGAAAGGCCATGGTAGTCTAGTAATAAGATCTCAGTTATCGAAATTTGGTTCGAAACAGGATATATCCTTATTCCAGACTAGATTTAACTAAATATTAGCTGAAAATGTAACCGTAAACGTGAAAATAGCCTTCCCCTTCGTATACTGGGAAAGACTGGAAAGGAGGACACCAGTTCAAGTATCGTCCTCATCATTTGAAAATCGTTCAAGGTTATGAGTTCGATCCCGAAATATCTCTCATATTACCTCAAAATGAGGCATTAATGTAGGTACATTACATTTTAATGTCATTAATCACTAAATTAATTAAATTAAATTAAATATTGGTAAACTATTTTATATTGTAAGTTGTCTTTTGCGTCAATGTTTTTGATATTTACAAAGCTTTCTCGTTGTATGCTTTTTATGCGAGAAAGTAAATATCCACACCAATAGCAGACATCCTTACTTTGTCCGAATTATCATCAGCGTTAGATTATTAGAAATATTAAGTCAAGTAATCGATGGGAGGCATGAAATTATATTTGCCCAGGTTTTGAACCGTCAGAGTAATCTGAGCACAGTTCCTTCGGCATCAAATTTTCCACACTGAAGAAATAGAATAAATAAAAAATATAATCATTGGATAATGTTCCATAAGAAAAAATTTAACATCAAGTTTAATTAACCCAGATAAATCGATCAGATTTTAAGAAATTTAAGTAAAAAATTAGATTCTTAACTCACTGAAAAATTGACATTGTCAACACGATATTTAGCATACAAATACTATAACGCTATCTCTGATAATAGTAAAGGAAAATGTGCGCGTGCACGTGCGCGTGCACGTGCGCGTGTTTTGCTTTGCTTTACTGCCCTACAAACTAGACTGAAACTATAAAATTTGCATAAATGCAATTTGGACGGGAGATTGATATGAACTTCGCCGAGACTTTTTTTGAACATTTGATGGCATTTTAAATTAATTTCAATATAAATGAAATTTTTGCGTTTTTCTGAAATAATTTCTTAAAATTTTACTGCAGTTTTTTCAAGTTTTAGAAATTTTCTTTTTAATGATGCTAAACTAATCAAGCAATTTTTTTCCTGGCATTTCACAATTTTTTAACTAACATTTTTTGCATAATTTTCGACAATAATTTTCATTATTGAAATGAAATTTAAACCATTTTATTGTTTTATCAAAAATTAAAACTCTTTGTCTTCTTCCATTATTGAGAGATAAAGATAAAAAGTTCCTGCCAGTTATCTGTGTAATACTTAAGAAATAAGAAAGTGAGGTTGTAGTACGGTGAAAGAAGACTAAATTCGAACAGTTGCACTTTTTGGCAGAAGTATGATGTTTTGGAACTAAACTCATGAAGGAGTTTTTTTGCACAGTAAAAAAATGAATGTAAAGGTATTAAAACAATACGGCTTTTGATACTTATCAATTTTATCCTTAAAATATTGTTACGAATTTGTAATGTTAATTTCCTATACAGCAAATATCCTGATAAGGAAGATAGTTTTACAGATGACTCTAATGGGAGGTAAAAAGATACCGGGGCGATGAAATGCTGTTATGTTGGAGAATTTGGCGACAAAAACTAAAGTACCCAGAATATTCAAGAATCTTGGAAACAACACGACTCCCTTTCTTTAGACATTTCTTTGCCCTGTCGCGAAAACTCTAAAAAACTGAGAAATAGAGCTGTTGTTAGTAATCAGAATGAGTAAGGGTTAGTTAAATTGAGCTAAGGCGAGTAATAGAAGGAAGACGGCAGCTTTCTATCTTAGCACTGTTACTGTGTGCTGATATTTTTTTGCTGGTGCCAAATGCCGTTTTGTTAACATTTCGTCAATGTTTTGTTACCTGTGTATCGTGTTTTCGTATAGAATAAACCGTAATTATTTAATATTGAGCCTCTATTCACTAAACGCGTACGCACGCTGAATTTTGGAATTTTTTTATATTAATACCTTATAGAAAGAACATTAAGTTTTGCATAAAATATTTTATTGAAATAAAATACAACCAGTAATCTTATCATACCAAGTGATTGCCAAAGATGGCAAGTATATAGATAGAATGGAGATACATGTATCTTAAAGAGTAGATAGGTACAAAAAAAAACCCTATTTTGTAAATATATTGAATTACCAGTTTTCAAAGTTTTATTTTAGGTATCGACTCAACTCCATATCGAAATGCGTGCAATGAGCTAAAATTCGTATTTGACAATGCTGTTCACAAAGCAATATCAGCGAAATTTTCTTTGATGTAGAAGATTAAAAAATTCCAAAATGAGATCTCGACACAACTTACAATGGGTTTTCTACTTTTCTTAAGAAAGAAAAAAAAAGAATCGCAATAAAAAATCTGATGTCTGAATCATAGCAAGTGGCCAAAAATTTCTGACCGAGCTTCCTTTTTATCAATGAAAATATAAGACGAACCACTTTCACTTTTTTTCAACTTCAAAGTTTTAGCTGACTTTAATATACGATTTTCTTCTTGCTGTATTTGTCCAAACACGAAAAAATAATTTTTTTTTTCTTTTTCACTTTTCCTCTTCCGCGTTGCCGGACTTCACAAAGTGATTCGATAGGCCTTCCCTCGACTTCGCCTTCACAACCCTATCGCATGACTTTTATATATTTTGCGGTAAAAGGAAAAAAAGAATGCTGGAGATATAAAGTCTTTTTAACGGACAGCACTTTATAAAGTGGCTCCTGTTGAATTCAGAAACGGTATGGGTCGTAAAAAATAAATAGATATCTGCTTTTAAAAGAGAAAAAGTTTTGGCCAATAGCCAAATTCTTTCTGGGCCTTTTCCCCCCCTTCTTTTGGAGTCTGTCAAGAAGTTGACAGGAATTTTTTTTCTTTTGATATTGCCTTATTATTCTTTCTTAGTTTTATAACTCCGAAGATCAAAGAAATATAGAAGTGCTAAAATGAATTTAAACGATCGTTTTTTTCATTTTTTGACATTGATTAATATGTTCCTCAACACGTTCTTCGTAACTTCTTATAATTCTGTATTTCTTTTTTATTATTTATTTTATGGAAAATTCTAAAATTATTTTTAAACAAGGTACTAACGATTAAAATTAAGTGTCCTTCATTTGTTTGTCTATAATAAAGTCCATAGCTAGGCACTTAACGATTAATAATACGTGTATTATTAATCACATATCATTTATGAATAACAATTGCGAAAGATCCTATTAACGTGCGATATTTGTCGATTAATCGTTGTGATACAATTAATTCAAAAATATAAAAAAGCCCAATGTGTATTTTAGTCGCCATTTCCTGAAAGCTTGAAATCAAAATTTAACATAAAAAATAGAATTATAGTCACAAAGTCATAAAACCAGTTTTCATATATTTAACTCATTACGTTTTTTAAGTTATAACGTTTACATATATGTGAAAGGACAATTTGACAGTCCATCAACTATTTGATAAATTTGCTTCCAAATTTTATATACATCTATATTTTAGATGTTAAATACCAACTTTTATTCACCTAGTTTTCTTCTTTTTTGCATTTATCGTGTAAGTTTCTATTTGCACAGCAAAGCAGACAGAATTCCTTTGAATGTATTTCTTACAACAAACTGATAAAAATCTACAAATTGTGTTTAAGGACCATATACAAAATGTAACCATTATAAGTCAAAATTGCGTATGAATGATCGTGTCCACAGACAGATGAATGGACAGACATAATTCAAAAAAAGGCATTTACCAGTTTTATGGAGGTTTAAAACATCAAAATTCGTCAAAATTTAGAGCGCGAATTATTTTGAAAAAGTAAAAAAAAAATTATGATTTTTATGAAAAAGTAAAAAAGTAATTTCTAAGACGGCCTTTAATCTTATCTTTTTTATATTTTCATAATGAGTTTTTTTCGAATATTATGTTACATAAGTTGTTAAATTAAACGATAATTTTTCTGCATAATATTAAACAAACTTGCTGACAATTCATCTATACTTAATCTTTTTCTGAATTTTTTTTATTTCAATTTTACAAAAAAAGTCAATCAACGAAAGATTGATAATTTTGGAGGCATTTCTTGAAATTTCATAATATACGAGAAGAATGATATGATGTATAAAATTCTCAAAGACATTTATTTCCCATTTGAATTATTTCTAAATTTATAGATATGAAACAACTATCTAGAATTTTATAAATGGATAGTAAAATATACGTCTTGAAAAAGAACTCTTCTTGCAATTGATTGCATAATGCAAAAATTAAGTGATAAGTTAAAAAATGGCTTGAAATAAAAACTATAAAGTTTTTGGTATATTTAAAGAGAAAGTTAATATGTAAGCGCAAAAAAATCCTGAAGTTCTGTTTATATCCAACTACTAATTGCTTCAAATGGAGCGACACATCTTCTACCAAAACGTATAGCGATCCTAGTATCTAAGAAGCGAGACAACTTCAAATTTAATCAATTCGTTTTTACGTATCGAATGCACCAATCCAACTTAATTTTAGAATCTAATGAGCAATTTGTAGCACAGCACAATGGTTAAGTGTCAACTGTTGAACACATTTGACATTTCGTTTAGTTTATTTTAAGGCCTTGTTATGCAATTATTTGATACGAATTTTAAAAAAATCTGTTTATTTATTTCTTTTAGTTTTAAATGTAGCAAAACATGGTGCATAAAACTGTACAATTGTGATACGTGAAAATTATTCTTTTTTCGAACATAAATAGTGAAATTAAAATATAATAAAGTATTTTTTAATGCATATCATAAAGTAGATTGCAATATTAAACGAGCCAAGTATCTGTACTATAATTCTTCTTTTTATTATTTTTGCTTTTATTCAATTCATTATTTGTCACATAATAATAGTCAAATTTTCGAAAATATTAATCAATCTTTAAGCATTTCAATAAAAAAAAACGAACAAAAGACAATAAAATTTAATAGCTTTTTTCTGTTTCGTAAAGATATTTTTACTTAGTTAAAATTTACAACAAATTAAAGATTATTTCCTAAAATATTTCTAATCTTATTCAAAGCTCTAAATTCTTTGAAAAAAATAAAAGTACAACAGATGATAATATCCATTGCTATTCAGTAAAAAACAATTTTAAAATGGTTATTTTTATCAAATATAAACAACTAAACACATTTTTAAATATTGCTCTTAATAAATATAAATAATTATACTCTTTGCAGCTGATATTTTTATCACACGTATTAAAACTTTAACTTAGCTAATAAATTTAACTTCTAAAAACAAGAGAAATAATGTATCATATTATTAATAAATATCTTTTGGACGACGTTCTGACAAACTGTAAGATGGACTCCATAGAGAAATATTATATGGGACTAACGAGGTTTATTAAATAAGATTTATGGCATGGTGGGCTAGGCAGTGACCTAATCATTCTAATATTACGCCACCGTAACTAGAGGAAAAGCTCTTATTTTATCGATTACTGTAAGAGAAAATTATCGAGACTGATTTTCTGATGGTAAGTTTATTAAACTTTCAATATTTAACGGTTACTTAGAAACTCGTTATTTGAAGACTACTTAATCTAACAAAATTAGTTATAGGATATAAATGGAAAGATAATACAAAATATAATTAAAATAAGCTTATCTTTATCTATGTCGCCTCCATTCGGTTGCAGCTGAATAACGTAAGATTTTTTTATTTCATTGGTATTTCTTTCAAATGCTTCTTTTTGATTTTATTCCAACTATTTTGTTAAATTTTATCATTCACAAATATCAATTAAATTAATAATAAATATTAAATAATTGTGAATATAAGCATGTTAAGTTGATACAAAGCTGTATACTATTATATTTTATTATTTTCAGAATGTAATATTACATAATAATTTTATTATGATATCATTTTTGTATTGGTATTATCTTTTCTAATCTCTATATTTATAGATGTTTATGTTTAATGTCCATTTTGTCATTTTACTTGACATTTTTTGTCATTTTTTGACATTATTTACTGTCGTCAGAGATTTCAAAAAAAATAATTAAGTAGATATTTTTGCTTTTATTTACACTTGTAGAGGGACGAGACTCTTTATTATGTGTTATGCCATGGATGAAAGAATGAGTTCAGTTTCAGGAACTACTTTTTATTAGCGGGTTAAGTTCCACGGCACAAACATTTAACACAAGCATATTGAAGAACAAGGCATAGAACAAAAACACACGGCAAGCAAGGACAACACAAGAGACAAGAAAAATGAGGAATCATGGGAAAACATGGCTCTTGATAGGTGGCTCTAGTAGCGCCACCTATGAAGAAAGGAGAAGGCAGTAATTGTAACCGCTACACACTAGTCTTCTTTATGATTAGTTGGTTCATTGAAATAAATGGTTTGCGGAAAATTTTTATTAAGCATTTACGTAGCTTGATCTCCTAAAAGCTTCTTTATAAAATTAATTTTAAATTTCAAATTTTAATATACAAATGATTCGTATTATTTTAGAAACCTTGAACCTTTCTGCCTTATCTCTCTAATTTCTTGTCTATATCTTAGCATATCCAATTATCGAACAACATAGAAAAGTAGTAATTAAAGTATTTTTTTAAAAATTCATCATTGCTTAACTAAGTTAAACATCAATTGCAAGTTGAAATTGTTTATATTAAAATAAAAATATTATTATTAAAATTAATTCGAAGAATTTTATTAACACCAATCCTTATGCTGAAACATTTTTAACATCAATAAAGAAATTAAACATTCATATTTTGATCCTCAACAATGGAAAAAATCCAGAATGAATTAGCAGAATACTGAAAATAATTTCATTTTCTCTTGAAAATTATAACAAATTGTAACAAAATATGCTTAAATTATTTTTTAAATTAATTATATAGCAAAAACTGGTAGTTTTATAGATTTCTGTCAAACTATGTGCGAAATCCATTGAGAGGAAATCTGTTTAACTGTTCAGATATAGGCAAATTTGATAATCACAAAACGTGACGAGTTAGATAAATGAAATTTGGTACACAGATTTAGAAACTAAAATGTAGATTTTTATAAAAAAAATTTGAACTAAATATGTCAAAGGGTTGATTGCCTGTACTTTGGTATGCAAGTAAATACTATAACTTAAATCAAAGAAATTTAGTACATGATATTTGACTGTAGTTCCCTGTTAAATATTGGTAACAATGAGTAAGAGCATATTTGTAGTATTAAGAGCATTGTAGCATTAAGAGCATGTAAAATGCATATTTGAGTAACAGATTCATGCAAAAATGCTAGATTAATACCCAAGATATATAAATCGTGATTTAACAATGCCACACAAGGCATTCGCATTCTCGCCTAAGTCCAGCAATTTTATAAAGGGGAGGAGGGGAGTCTTTATTAGAAAGTATTGTAGGGGAGCCTTTATTAGTAATTTTGGGCCAAATCATTCCTATTGCTTATGCTATCGGATATACAAGCAAAGTTCTAGAAATATTTCTTTTTCGATTACCTTTTTATATTCTTCTTAGGGTATCCGATTAGGTTCGGAGAAGACTTTTCAAAAAAAAATGTTTATATAATTTTCGTATTAATATAAGGATAAAATGATGAAGAAAAGTAAAATTATTTAGATATATATGTAGCTTTTGTAGATAAAGCATATTTTGATGTAAATTTTCGCATTAATTCACAAAAATTAGGATTATTCTAAAAAAAAAATTGTTACAGTTTTTTTTTATTTTTCTTTGTGACATTACATGTGCAAAGTATTCTTAGAGTGTAATTAACTATTATCTAAGAATTATATTCAAAAATAAAATTTTTGTGTGTAATATATGAAATTATCTATGAAATTTTAAAGTTTTTTCAACATTATTTACATTAAACAATCATAAATCCCCTTTTAAAAGCAAGTATCATCAAATCCATAATTTACTATATTCTACATGACATAATGAGCACCAATTATACATTTCCTAAAGATATCTTGATTATTTTTTTGCATATGACTATACTCGTACCGTAGAATTATTTAAAAACCCGTTCCTCGGAAAATACATTTAAGGCTTTTAAATGCTTATAGATAAGCATCACTTATATGTCAAAAGTTTGCTATAACTTGGCTTCTAATTAATATAGAGGCAAAATAACGATATAATTTGAAACAAAAATATATCTATTTTTTTAAATAGAAAAAAAAACGCAAATTTTTATCTAAATTCATGTTTTGAACCTAGTTGAATATCTTTAAATGAAAAAATATTTGTTCTGATTAAAAATTGAAAAAATATGCATTTCCTTATTACTATCATGTTTATGTGAACAAGAATACCATTGATTATTACAGAACACTGGAATAAACTTCCAAAATTATTTTTGAACAAAAATAAAAGTGATTCAGAAAAAAAAATCGTCCTTTTTCTTTTAAATAAATAATTTGTAGAAAACTGCTTCGCATTTTTAATCACTTAAATTTATGCAGAAACGGAAGTAATGTTTCTTTTTAATTCTATATTAACTAGACATCTGAATATTTCAGTTTTATTTTCTAAATGACGTATCCATTGCGTATTATGCCGTTAAAAATAAACAGTACGGTCCAAGTGATTTAAGTCACTAGCACCCAAAATGTTCCAAATGATTTAAACAAGGACTAAATAAAACGGACTCGGTCGTAAACACGCCAAAAAAAACGGGGCCTTAGGCAGGCATTAGACTCAGGCAACGATCCCGGATGTAAATCAAAAGATGGGCCGTATTAGGTAGTCAGGAAAAAGCCTTCCCCCGTATTTCTGTCTTTTAAGCTGGATAACAACGTTGCCGAAACAAATTGATTTGCGAGGTTACGCAGTTAGGTTTTAAATAATAAAAGTCTAGACGCAGGCGTAAAGTATCGTCTGCTATAAAGAATGCTCGCATACTTTGCAGGCCTTCTTACACATTGCTCAAAATTCTTTTTCGTTGTTCTTGGAGAGTCATTTGCATATTTGGTGAAAGTATTACC
Organism: Argiope aurantia; assembly: GCA_026543865.1. NCBI lineage: Eukaryota > Metazoa > Arthropoda > Arachnida > Araneae > Araneidae > Argiope > Argiope aurantia. Next base: position 1,063,139 of record JAPMOR010039821.1, read on the forward strand.
ACCCTAGAACTAAAGGTATGGATCTCTTGAGTAATGAAATAACGAAGAAACTTTGGAAGTTTCATAATTTTATTATAAGTCGAAAATGGTAGTTGGAGGTTGTAATGGTCTGACGTAAGGAGAACGTATTTTAGGGAAGGATATAAATTTTAGGGAGTGAAAAAAAGGAAGAAAAATTAAAGAACTTTTTTTTAAATATTTCTTTCTGCTTAAAGTTTTGCAAGAGATGGTTCTTTGTGCTAACAGTATAATTGAGTGAATGGTTTATAAAAAAGGAGATATCTGCTATAAAATTTGGATTATATTTTTAAAGAAAAAAAAATACATAGTTTACGTTATTTTTATATTTTTACTTTTTCATACTAAGTATATAAAGAAAAAATATTGCATTGGCCAAAAAATTCGAACTTGAAGTTTTGAAAATTCTCTTTGACTAATACCTGCTTGAATCCGAAGAATTCATTTTTGAATGTATGTATGTCTGTCTGCCTATGTCTGTTAGATTGATGACTTTTGGTTTTACCAAATTTGTAGGTTTCTATCAAATTTTGAATGAAATTTACTCAAAGAATGTGTGTCTTTCTGGTAAGTAAAAATGATAACTACTGAAAATAATAAGTTAGATAAATAAAATTTGATACACAGGCTTAGAATAAAAACTATAGTTCCATTTACAAATTTGAATCAAATCTTTTTTTAAGTATTGATCATCTCTCAAAATTTATATTTGCGTGTATATAAATGCGATAACTCAAAACTGGAACAAATTAGTATAATTATTCCAGTTCTACATTATTCTGGAATGAATTAGTATAATTATACTGGAATAAATTAGTATAATTATACATAAAAGTTAGTATATGATCTTGTTACTCAAATTCTAATTATCTGTCAAATTTTGATTTCAACCCAATGAAATTTGTATGAATTTCACTACACTGTGAAGCACAAGGGCCTCGTATACAGGACTCTGAAAATAAAAATATGAGCTCTTGTACACTTTATGGACTTGACCAAGAGCCACAATTTTTATGTCCTGTAGAGGACGGTGGATTTCACTTTTATCAACGAATATGCAAGAATTTTTTAAGCACTTTTGCTGGTTTTAATACAAAAATGTTTTTGCATAGTAATATTTTATGAAAATTGCATGAAGTGACTTATATGATAAAAAAAATCTTAACTCTTTGTACAAAGCAGGCTATTTTTATCAATAGTTATCATATTTGGCAGGTTTACTCCTTGGATAGGTTAGCAATGTAAAAAAAGGTGTGCTTTTTTAAATGTAAATTATATATTTAATTGAAAATTGATCGAATTTTCAAAATTTTTCCTAAATAGTTTTGAAGCATATTATGGTAAAAAATTTATTCTTACATCGATTTATAATTTAAATGCTTACCTTTTTAATGGTATCAATTTATTTTTCCAAATTTTAATAAATTCTTCAAAATAATTCGATTGTTTACTATAATTTTCACTGTTTTAATAAAAAGGTTTATACACAAGTGATTTAAAAAACATCTAAAAACACTAAATGTTTAAAAAATGCTTAAAAACATTTTAAAAAAACATGTTTATCTAAATGTTTTTAAACATTTGCAAAACATATTTGAGTGCACTTTACCTTTGCTATAATTAAAAATAAATTTTCTGAAGATAATATAAATTAGACAATCGAAAAATATTATAGTATTGCAGCACTTTAGACTAAAGATTTAATATATAAAATATAAAATCTAATATATAAAATCTAAATATATAAATATATAAAATATATAAATAAACTTTAAAATATATGTAAAATATTTCGTTGAGAGGGAATCAGAGTATATGTAAAGAATAAATTTTATAGATATATTTGAGAAATTAATATTATATCGAAGTCTATTAGAAATATTTAATTAAAATGAAACTATTTAATAATGCAATAATTCATGAGAAAATATTTTACAGTAATTTTTTTATCTAAAATTAATTACGAATTACTAAACATACAGCTAATTTTTTTTTAATTAAGTGACATCTTTAGCAATAAATATGCATAATACTTTGTTTTTGAAATTTATATGTTTTGTAAAGTACGTTAGAACTTTGTTTTTGAAGAAAGTGTGTTTACAATAGAGTCTATTCGAATTCACGTGATGCAGATATCCGCATACATCAGTTTGGAATCATTGAACATATAGGGGGAGGAAAAAGGACATAACGTTTCAGAATAGCATAAAATAATATGGAATCAAATAGATAATATATATTATTACTTTTATTATGTGATTGGGGCATCAGTTATATTAATTATATAGAGGAAATAAGAAAAAAAAATTTCGTGTTGTCTAATAATACTTTTATAAGAAATTAATCATGAATTAACAACAAATTTAGTCGTGAATATGAACTTGATCATGAATTATACAATGAATTTAATCATGAATACGAACTTAATCGTAAATTACACAAAAAATTTATTTTTGAATAAGAATTTATTCAAAAGAATTTATTTATATTTTGAAATTTATTTTTGAATAAATTACACAACGAACTTAATCGTGAATTCGAACTTAATCATAAATTACACAACGAATTTAATCGTGAATACGAATCGTGAATTACTCAACAAATTAATCATGAATACGCATTTAATCATGAATTTCTTCTATATTGAAAATGATTGATATCTTCATCCCAATCATATTTTTGCTCTAAATTCTTTGACCTTACTGATTTAAATTTGTTCTCCTATTCAATCTGTAATTCTCAAAAATGTGAAACAATATCCCATGCGATAAAAAAAACACCCCATCCCTGGGGATAAAAAACACCTCTTGACTGACAAAACCCAGCACGAAACCCATGTTTAACAAAATCTTTTCGAAACAAAAAATCGGTGTTCAAACCCTCCGAGGCTTTGAAAAACAACTTTTCAGAGATTTAATTCCGGAAATATGCAAATCGGAAACTACGTCAAAAAACACTGGCCCTACTGTTATCACAAGAGACACTGGCCCCAAAAACTTGTCCTGGTGCTTAAAAAATTCAACTCAACTCGGCGGGTGCATTTTCATCCCTGCATTCGATTATTCACTGAAAAGAAACAGATGTTATTTTCCATACATAGTAAGTAGCACTGTGGGGGGAGGGGGTAGTCACAATGGATGACCCTCCCTCTTCTCCCACCTCGCATGTAACTTTTTGGGTGCTGCTCCCTGTCTATCGCTATGGGTGGCAAATGTCCGGCTATGACGTGTCTTTAAATCCCTCAGTCTCAGTTTTATCCGTCGTTAGTGGTTTCTGCCAGCCCTATAGGGTTTGGTGGTTCGAATAAGAAGATAAAAAAAATCATAAATTATACCCCACCAAGCAGTGTGAATTCATTTATTAAGCTTATTTCTGGCTGACTCAGTCAATAGGCGTTAGAGCGAGCCAGTTTTTCATCGGTCTATTGCTCGGCTGAAATATTACTCCTTTTAAGCTTATTAATGTCTACACGTGATCTAAATGTAGTGAGTCCATGTAAAATGGTTATTCTACTGGGAGCATTTAGTTTCATATAGACAAGATTCAGCAGATTTGGTATGAGAATTGATTAATAGTTCCCTATGGTAAAATGTGGGAAATACCAGGTGAAAAAAAATCCCTATGTCTACTAATAATGAAAGAGAATGTGGGTGTGGGTATGTATGTGCTTTGGCGTTTTTAAAAATAGATTGTTTGCCTTACAGCTACCAAAAGTTGTTTAAATGTGCTTGTCCAAGCGATTTCACTTCAAATTTTAATTAGTATTTTAACAAATAAAAGAAGGAAGTTAAGTAAAATAAATGAATAAAATATACGTAAAACAATTAAATGTTTTAATTGATTAAAAATTAATATCACAAAGCATAATTTTATGTCGGTTTAAAATTTGAAAAAAAAAAATGCTAACTTCATGATATTAATTTAGTTTCATATTCTTATTTTAAAATTTGACAAATTCTTAAAAATATTTTGGCATAATTCTCAATAAAGGGTTTCATCATCACAATGAAATTCATACCATTTCCATTGTTTTAAGAAACATTTAATCATCGATTTTTTTTCCATAGTTTAAAGCTAAGAAAGGGAGATTTTCTTATTATTTCTGCAGTTTCCGAGAGGAATCAGAAAATGATTATATTAACACCAACTATAACATGCAATTTTAAATATATTAACTAAACATTATAATTACACATTGATTTTATAGGCCTTGATTCTAATAAGGTGATGTACTACTTGATAAATAAAGGGTAAAGGACTACTTGATAAATAATTTGCCACCATTCAGTAAAGTATAGGCAACCCTATTAAAAAGACCACTTGATAGCTGATAGTTTAGTATAAATGGGGTGTTACGCAATAGAACAACATCTTTTCATTGTTGAGCAATATTTCAAAAATAATGAAATACTGACAACCTCATTTCAAAACTTTGGGAATTGGCCCCTTAGATCGTGTGATTTAACACCATTCGATTTCTTTTTATTGAATTATTTGAAGTCAAAATTCTATGATAAGCCCACGGGCACGCGTGCATTGAAGAAGGAAATTCAACGCTGCATCAACGAAATTCAGCTATATTTATGCAAAATGTCATGGAAAATTTCTACAAAAGGTTGTATAAGAGCCAGCAAAGCCTTGGAGGCAATTTGCTCTATATGTTATTCTGTACATAACCTATCCTGTGCACTTGACGATCCAATAAAAATATATTAATTTAAAGAAAAAAAACTGTGCTTTTTATTTAATTCAAATCTTGCGTTTACATGTTGTTCTATCATGTATCGAAACCATACATCGTGGTTTACTTTTGGGCATACGTTTGTGTTTCTTTCTTCCTCGCAATTAATTTATAATCAAAAGGGATTAAATCTAGGATAGAACAAAATCCAGCCTCAACGAGAAAAAAAATCCGTTTCATATCATTACAGATCTTTATCAGTGAAAGCCATGGATTAAAATGGAGAAAATGAATGAATCCCTCCCTCAGAACAATCTACAAAGCATCAACTTTACAACATCATGAGAAAGAGTTATTCAGTTTGAAGGACTAAAAATATTTTAAACTATGTAGAACTATTATTGTATTGGCTGCAATTATATGGTTATTAAATTGCCTATCCTAGGAAATATCATTATTATACAAATTACGTGTTTCTGAAAATACCTTGCTCATAAAAAAAATATATATATATATCCTCAATAATCCCCCTCCGTATATAAAATTCATTTTTAAAATTCATCCTATATATCTTCAGAATCTCACAATTTTAGGAGCATTTGAGTCAAAAATGACCTTTACAACGATACCAACCTATATATTTGTCTGCCTATGATGATAGTAATTTAAAAATTTAACTAACTAAGCAGTTGATATTTTATTTACGACCTTTATATTAAAATTGCAGTTAGCTTTGTTGCAAAATTTGGACGGAATGCATCTGCATAAAATTTCAGTTCTTTCGTATGGAAATGCTATTATTGAAAAACGCAACAAATACATAAGTGAAGTCCAACATAAGATTATAACATTAGAGTTGTTGATCTGAATAAAGTTTTAGATTAAATCTACTTATAGGTTGATTGCCTTACAATCTATTTATTGTCTAAATGGGAATACAATAGCTTAAAAATATGATAGTTTAAATAAATAAGATTGGTGTGTAGTCTTAACGCCAAAATTTTTTAATACATTTTTTTAATCTAATTTTTGTTTTAATTGATTCAGAAAATATTCGATTCTTTCTCTGTACTACGAAGCTAAACATAAAAAGCATTAAAATATGAATGCATATTAAAAATGGAATTCGTTTATTTTGAATTGTTATAAATTATAAATTTAATAACATATCCAGGTCGGTAATACATAGAAATAGTATAAGCCTTTATGGTAACCAATATTAACATCATTGTTACAAAACTAAAAGTAAGGATATAAATTACAATAATCAGAAATAACAAAAAAAATGATGTTTTTTTATATAATGATAGAGCTTTATATTGCAACTAATTATAAATATAAACCTGTGTTTATTTAGTTCTGTACAAAAGAAATCCATTTACTAAAAAATGCTAAATTTGTCACAATTTTGCTTAGAAGGTTAAAATGCACATCTATGAGAGATTTTTACAAAACTTTTAATTAATTGAAAACTAAGCAAAATTTTGGCATATTTTCAATGATAATTTCCGAAAAGGATTCATAATAAATGTTCATTCAATTTGTATGTGTCGCTGTATTATAAAGTTTTAATAAATTTGAATTTAAGAAAAATTAAAATTAAAATTAAATGAAGTAATAAAAAGAAAAAAGAAAAATTCAAATGAAATAAAAAAAAGTTACTTGGTGCTATAATTAAAAATATAAAAGTATTATATTGTGACAAATAATACAAAAGTAATTTATAATTGTATAACATTTTAAATATACAACAAATCAAGAATTGAATCAGAAATCAAAACTTATTCTTACAAAAATAAAATGTTAAAAAATGTGAAAAATTAAAATTAAACAAACACTTTTAAATTTAAATTTTTTGAATTACTAAATGATATAAAAAATTTCAATCCATGTGAATGATTTACAATAAAATCTAAAAAATTAAAAAAAAAAAAACCATGAAAAAAACATCAATTTCTGAAAAGAAAAGAATTTATGCCTAAATCATGGTTAAAAGGTGAAATCCATCAAACTATTTGCCTATGAAAAGCCCAGAAAGCTTCGCCCCTGAATAAAAAGTACGATGAATTGCCAGATCTGGGTCACGCAATTCTCATTATTCATTGCTCTCATGCGGTTCTGGTCCACTCCTGATATATTTCCCGCCGTTTGGTTTACCAGGCAAACACAATCGAAGCCTATTGAACCCTTCGATTTGGTCAGCCGGCTGATCACGTGACTGGAATAAAGGCTCGCTTTTATTAATGCTCCCACCCCCTCTCCTCCACCCTCCCCTAGAAGATCAGCACCCTCCCTTCTTAACATTTATATTCCTAATCTTTCAATTGCATAGAAAAGCTGTTAGAAATGGGAAGTACTCTTGAAATGCATTGTTGGCTATTATTCAAAAATCGTTTGGCAGGAGACGATAAAAATGCGGAAGCTTAAGGAACAAAGGAAGTTGTTTACCTCGATGGGAATCACTTTTGAGTTGACGAGATTTGGCATACAGAAGGAATGGTGTTTGATGTGAACACCTGCAGTGCTTAGAATGAATGACTCAATTTTAGAGGAAATGGTATGGATTTCAATGAAATAGATAAGTTTTTCCTTAATTCGGTATATAGTAATATTCTGTATAATGTAATGCATCGATTTGTCTTTATGTGGAATAAATTATGCCTGTGTATTATTCCAAAGTCTCTCCTGTATTTTTGAAGAATTATATCGAAAATGTATTATCTCTGTCTCTACTACTAATAAAGAAAAGGGATGTGTTCCTATGCGCGTTGGAGCTCTAAAAAACAGGTCATTAGAACAAGAGTTGACAAATTTAGTAAACATATCATTTGAAAGCGAAAATAAACATCTTGGTGAATAACGTTTTGAAAATTTAAATTTAAGTTCAGCTAATTGAAAATGAAGCGAAGTTTTAATATTTTTAATGATAATTTCCTAACATATCTATACTTGTGTGTGTGTGTGTGTGTGTGTGTGTGTGTGTGTGTGTGTGTGTGTGTGTGTTGGCGCTCTACAGAGCTACCACATTTGGCACGTGTATACCTTGGAGGCCGGGAATGTGTACCTGGGGGTTATTTTTTCGAATTTTTAATTAGAATTTTATTTATTTAAAAATTAAGCGAAATGTTGACGTGTTTCTGCTATAACTTCCGAAAATATTACCGTACAAAAAAGATTTTTACATCAAGTTAAAAATCAAAATTTATTTTTTAAATGGTACCAATGTTTCACCCTTAAAATTAAATTTCTATTTTTAATGAATTTTTAAATAAATATTTTAATAATATTTTTCAACAATTTTTTACGTACAAAATAAAAATAAAATTTAAGCTGCGCGAGCACGTTTCGCATTCATGGGAAAAAATTAGCTTTTTTCAAAGTGTTCCCATCACATTGATTAAAGCTTCAATTAAAAACAAATTAAATCTTTTTGGAAATGAAATCTGCAAAAATATAATTTTCGGCACGTGTCTGTAAGAAAAGAAAAAAATATGAAATATTATTTTTTTCTAAAAAATAAATTCAAGAAAAATTAACCTTTAACCTTTAGTAAACCTTTAGTAAGACACAGATCTACTAAAATGGTCTAAATGGGAAATGATTATATTTAATGTTACTTGATTCAATAAATGGTCTAATAAATAACGAATTTCTGATTTTACTTAAAGCTTCTGCTGTGGAAATCAAGATTAACAAAATGTTCTTGAAACACTAATATTTTAAATAAAAAGAGTTAATTTCCAATTCACTAAATCAATCACTTAAACTGACTGATTTATGAAAATTTAAATATCACTATTCAATAAAAAAAGGATAATTTTAGATTTTCCATCGATCGTTTCAAAGAAAATACGCCAATCAGCGCGCAGGTTTCTCAAGATTAATTGGCCTAAAATTATGAAAATGTTGAGTTTTTCTAAATTTTTAACATTCAAAACTTCATAAATAAGTCTTAGTTGATCGTGGAAAATAGAAACATTCATTCATTTATTTAAAATTTGGTGATATTTTTAATGATATATATTTCTCAGAATACGATACCTTACTGCATTAAATTTAGACTTCAGAATTTTTGAAATATATTTATAGGCCGGAACAAAATATTATTATTGATTTCATTTCAATCCTTTTGAAAGCAAAACTAAAAACTGAATTTTATGCTGAATCTGAAAAATTTTTGTTGAATTATTCTTTGAGATATTACATAAATTATGAAAAATATTTTGTAGTTCACATAAGACTTAAATACCGAGTGATTCTGTTTGCAATACTCATATTCAATAATAATAATAATTAATAAATAACAATAAAGATGATAAATAAAATAAAACGCTTGGTTTTATTAAAAAATATCTTTATATTAATTGCAATTTCATCATTTCCACTTTAAATTAAAGTTGTTTTACCGGAAATGACAACAAATTAGCAAAATATATATAGTAAATTGAACGAAACGATCTAAACAACAGTATAAGTTTGGTATGACTATCAAAATTTGAAGATTAAAAATGTTTTGTTTCAGAATCTATTAAGAGACCAATTAATTAAAATATTTAATTGAAAATTGTAGCGTGCGGTAATACTGGAGAACCAGCTGGTCGCCAAAGGCGGCTGGTTATAATATAAAAATTTATTATACACTCTTAAAATTCGAAATATCTTTCAGCGAAATCGTTTCAGTTGGTGTATAACTTTTGGTTGATTTTCAACTACTTATCAAAAAGATTTTAAACATAATTTACAAGATAAGTTTTATTACTGCAAAGGAACTCAAATTATTTTCCACTTTATTGCAAATATTTCTTCCTGGAGTTTTCTTCTTGTTGAATATGAGTATATAACCTTTTTTCAAACCTGAATTCAGGGTGTGCTTTTAATAAACCTTTTTAAATTTTGTTGCACTAGCAATTAAAATTTAATTTTAGAAATAAGTAATGATGAAAATGTTTCAAAGATTTTCCATTTTTATTTATTGTTTTTATTTCCTGTCATTTAATTGTTGTATTAAGTTTTATTTTCGGTCTTTTAGGTTTTCAATCGTTTTTTTTAATACCTAAATTTTTTTATTAAATTAGAGAAATTTTTATCGAATATTGGCCTATTAACCAAATTTTGTGATATATTTTGTAGTATACTCAAAACTTTCAATGCTGAAACATTTTTCCTCCTACCCTTATATTTTTTAGGATAGAAGTTTTTTAAGTATAAAGCACATTAACAAGTTTAGTTTAAGTATGAAGCATATTAACATGTTTAGTTTAAGTATAAAGCATCTGAGTTGATTGATGTTTAATCACTTCCGTTTAAAATTAAAGTTTAAATTTGAGGGGAAATAGCATAGAATTAGGGATCTGTATAGCGCACTAAACAGAACGATAAAATTACTAAAATAGTACGACCTACATGTCTATCAAAATTAGAAATTTAAAAATATTTTGCTGAGGAAGTTATTAAGACCAAGTTGCACAAAATATTTAATCTATATATTTAGAATCCATGAATACAGTTCAACTCACTTGTCTCTGAAGGGGACTAATATTAAATAAATAGGATGCTATTATTCTCTTTATTACGAAGAATTTGTTAACAACCTAGTATGAAGTGATAATTAAAAAAAAACAGGAGTATTATGGGTAATGAGAAAAATCAGATATTTACCGAAGGGCGTCTACTTAATAAACTAGCATTACTTGTCCTTCCTGCAACTTTCTCTTATACTTTCTAATAAAGGTGTTATTCCTCCCCCCACCCCCGAACCTAAAATTGTGAACTTTGGCAAGGCAATGAATGTCATAAATGCTCATATTTTCATTTTCATAATTTCGCACATGAGAATTTTGTGCTTCGCAAGATAGTGTTACGAAATTTCCGGGTTCGTCTGGATAGTGGAAGTTATATGGTGTGGAGAACGCTCAATCAACAGGCGGCAGTAGAAAATAAAACAACGACGTTTATTTACACGAAGCCACACAGGACAGCACAAAGACGACAACTATATGCAGCACAGAGAAGTCAATTATCTTCAGCCGAGACGTGCACACAACAAGACTCTACTGCAGACAGTAGCGCTCTCTGGAAGACTCGTTCTTTACCGTCGATTCCGACTACTCTACTCTGGCAGCTGCAGACTGCCTCCTTTTATAGGTCTCATGAGGCGGGGCTAGAAGCCTCTCAACCAATCAGGAACTTTCGATGCGTATCTCGGTTCCTAATGGACGGATCGGGAAAATTCTCGATGTTTCGGGTATAATCTATTGTGGCGCCAAAGTCGCCAAATGGTCACCAAGTTTGTCGCCAAGCTCTGGGACCTCCGACGCGGCACCCGGACTCAGTCCAATACAGATGACTGTAAAACGGTCTTTCTGATGATGGGACCAACTATGCTGGGAAGCAGCATTACAGATTCGTAACAATAGTAATATAGTCAGTACTTGTGTATTAGCCGTATGCTACCAGCGAACAATAGTTACAAAAGGGGCTGTTGGAAAGCGTTCCTTGTCGTATTTTGTTTCCGAAATTAATCGTTAGCTTGCTATTAAAGTACCAGAAGGTCGAATACATAGTTTGGATTCCTATTTTAACTAACTGAAACCAAAATTAGATATTGAAAACAATTGCAATCACGAGATGACATACCTAATTTCATTTATATTAGTCATTGACTTTTTGAGTCACCGCGTTTACATGTATGCGAAATCAATAAATGATCAACTGTTTGACAGATTTCATTGAAATTTTGATATAAATCTGCATTTTATATGTTAAAACTGCGTGCCAAATTTTAATTATCTATTTTACTATTTAATGAAAGAACTTGTTCTGGGATAGACAGAGTTCCCTGCGAATTAATTTTATTCCAAATTTTACAAAAATTTAGAAACGTATTGTAAAACTCACATGCCAAGTAGACCCGTTTAGCTTAAGATCCTTTTAAGTTATTGTGTTTACAGACGGATAGAATTCCAAAAAATGTCTGAAGGGGGGGGGGGGAATGTCAGATTCCAAAAATTCTGTCAAGGGTTGTCTGAAATATTTGAATTTGCAGTACCGAGTTCGTATTTTTTGCTTTATGTATTTCCAAACAAAGGAAATTAAGATGCCCAATGGAAACTTTGTTTGTCTTCATCATATTCATTGCATATTAGCCTATAATATCAAAACCGGGCGCAAGCGAAAAATCGCCAAATAATGTAGAATTCCGCCAAATTCGTGTTTGGTTCACAATTGGCGACATTTGCGACCGGCTAACGGAAAAGTACCTATCAAGGAAATTGTATGAATATTTTTTTTTATCCTTCTCTATGCTTTCTTTACTTTATCTCTTGTATCACTTTTATCCGTCTTCTTATCTGACAATGATATTCTATTCATAAATATTTTATCTTTCGAAAATATTGACCCAAAATAACTGTGTTTTTTTTAACACACTTTGCAAACTAAAGGAATTTCGTATAGGACCAGATTCGTTTATATTCTCATATTCAGAAGAATATCGCATTATCAGCTTCCACTCTGAAAGGCTTTCAAAAAAGGAAAAGGAAGAAAATTCGATAAAATTCGAATTAGTTTTAATTAATTCAAATTAATCGGAAAGGTGCTCATGCGGAATTTTAATTTTCAAACAATAGGATTCATTGACAAAATGGTGTTTACATTCCTACAATAAGCTCATTTCTGCCTCTATCTCCACAAATAATCTTATAAAATGCAATACTTCTCGGTGTGTAAATTTGGCAATTAAATTTGGCATATATTTATTTTTGAAGGCGGATATGTGCACTTCAGATCGATTTTTGTTTTGAAAATTTATATAAAGTTTTAGTAAATTAAAAATTAAGCGACATTTTGGCGTTTTTCCACAATTAGATTCGAATGCATATAATTACACAAAAGGGGGTTTTGCGCCGTTTTAAAATTTAAAAGTTAATTTCTTTAGTACCACCAATTTAATTTTCTTGTACATTTTTCTTGAACTGTGACAATTTTTTTTAAATATTTTCTGCATGATTTTCAAAAATAAATTCTAATGTTGAACTGAAACTCAAACCATTTTCTTTGTTAAATCAAATTATTCATTGCGAGATTTTTTTTCCATTATTGAAAACTAAAGAAAAGGAATTCCGTTTATTATTTTGGCAGTTTACATGAATAAGAAATCGAATTCACGAAACCGAGAAGGATAGTTGTAACTTGGAAATAAATAAACTTACCTTTTAATGATACCATAATATTAAAGCGACTGACTACCATTAGGAAGGTTCGAGCTCATAATGAATAGAATGAAAGTAAAGTTATTAAAGTAACAAGGCTTTAATAATGGCTTGTCATAATTTGATTATTGAAATGCTATCTTGTGAGATCAAGTTATGCAAAATTGATTTAAATGAAATTAAAGAAACCAATATTCTTTTCAAATCAGCTGGGCTTCAAAAGCTGTTGTTAGTCCAATAATCCAACAAAGCGAATTGTTGAGTAATTTATGACTTCAGATTATAACTAATTTTATTTGTTGTGTTAATGTCATTTATTTATGCTATATGACAATGTATGAACAATTAAATCAAGAGTTTGAGAAGGGAATGGAAAAAAATTTATTTTCTCAAGAGATAAAAGGCATTCAATTTTTCAGGTTTAGTTTGTTATTTTTGTTCGTTGCCAATTAAAAATTCTAAGCAATTCTAGTCGTTATGATAAAACAATTTTAATAAAAAAATTAAAGGGGGCCTTGATTTTTTTTTTAAATCATTGGTTGAAATGAAATGATTTAACTCTCATGCATGCTTCATAATTAATTTTTCTTTTCTCTCTCTCTCTCTCTCTCTCTCTGAATTTTTCTCAAATTGAACTAGTCAGTCTTCTGTAAATATCGTTTCTCCTTCTGGCTATTTTTGTACAAGTGAAATTTACTAACTCTCTCTTATGGTGAATAGGCTTATTATTTCAAGTATTTGTTTTCTTCTGATATTTAAAGTGACCTCAAAATAATAAGAATTTTCAAATAAATTTAAATAATAATAAAAATTAAAATTTTATTATAAAAATGTATTGATAAAAACTGACATATAAATGTTTATATCAATTTTTATATCAAATAATGCTTATATAGTTAATTTATATTTATTAACATATATTTATATCGCCATATCAGCTTAATATTTTGATATGGTGGTCGTTAAAAGCAATATTTTATCGATAGAAATCTCAAATATTTGAAAGGTAATTTGTCTTATTTTATAACTGACATTTGCTGTCGTTAATGATATAAAAATTATTTTAAAACTATTTTTCCCTAACACTCTGAGGCACAGTATAATGGATGGTTTTTAATTATTATGATATAAAAATCAACCAGGAAGTAAATATTATTTTTTTCCAAATAGTGATATTATTCAACAATTTTTGGCATTATTTTTATTCAAATTCTTTAATATAGGTTTGTTTCATACATGTAAAAATTATTTTTTAACAAAATTAGTTAGGTATAGCATTATTTAATTTCAAAAATTTAAGTAAAATGTAAGAACTTAATAAAAAGGTTCCTATTGTATTTATTCTTTAAGAGGTCAGCCAAAAAAAAGGCGCTTCTTAAAATTCTTGTTCAAATAAAAATAAGTGCAAAAATATTTTTTTTTAAAGAAAAGAAACATTTTAGTGCCATAAATCATTTAAATTCTGTTAAAAGTATCAAAATCAATAATAAAAAAATTTATAAAGCTTATTTTACTTTAATTTACTAATGATTTACCAATAATTAGCTTTGCGTTTCAATATCAACTTATAGCATAATTTAAAAATCATAGCAAACAAACCATCTTTTTTCTTCTTCACAGATGATTATAAATATAAACTCTAAAACCTTTAATTGGATAATTAAATATGCGCCTAGATTATCGTTTACCTACACTCGGAAGAAAAATTTCCTCAAATAAAAGATGCTATTTTTCATTTTCTACATTCAGCGATCAAGCTTGATGATCGATAACCCTATTAAACAACTACAGAAGATTATAGCCGGCTCGTTGGCGATTTATCTTTTGAAGTGGAAATAAGAGAAGGGTTACTCGACTAGTTTTTTTTTTGGCGAGCTATGAGAGCAAAATTTGGCGAAAGTTTTATTTTTATTGAAAATATTTCGTTTGAGATTCACCATTTGAATATTGATTTGAGCACTTGTTAAGATGAAGTGCCGCTATATTTTAATTGGATAATAAGAACTCATGGTAAAGTTTGTTGTAAAGTATTTTGAAGGAGAAGAAATATTTAATGTTTTTAAACTTATTGGCTTTATCAAAACTTTTATTTTAGAAACCAATTAAAAACTTTTAATTAAAATTGGTTAAGAAAAGAAAGTAATTATATCGCATCAGCATAGGCATTTAAAGTGTTTGTTATCATGCTCGTACTTCCTTTTTATCAATTCAATTATCTTACTTTATTTAAAAGCAATTTTTTTTCTTTGTGCTAATTTCGTTTTTCGTTTCGATTAGCCTACTCCTCCCTCTTCTTAAAAAAAATCGTACTTCTAAATATCTTGAATTTAAAT
Organism: Argiope aurantia; assembly: GCA_026543865.1. Classification (NCBI taxonomy): domain Eukaryota; kingdom Metazoa; phylum Arthropoda; class Arachnida; order Araneae; family Araneidae; genus Argiope; species Argiope aurantia. Next base: position 1,078,381 of record JAPMOR010039821.1, read on the forward strand.
TTTGCTGCGTTCTGCTGGCAAGTGTATTATCTAAATGAAGTCTGTTATCTAATAAAACTTGAAAATTATTTTCAAGTAATTTTGAGAAAATATCTTTACATATTTTTTTTTTCCTTTAGAAATAATCATTTTTCCTGATATAGGACTTTTAAGATAATTAACTTGGTTTAAATTATATCATTCTGTTTTGACAGTTATTTTTCTTCTGCAATACATATTAATAGGCAAAATTTCTTTTTAAATTTGTCTTGGGTTTTCACCCGTTGTTACTTTTCGTTGATAGATTCACTAAAAAATCTTATGATATATTTTATCTAAATCTTTGAATCTATATACTGTATTTTACACATAATAGCGGCCTATGACCACTTTGAGCACTGGAAATCCTTATTATGTTTAATTTCGAATGAAACTCTAATGATTAAATACTTATCATCCCCTTAAAAACATTTTTAGGCTCAAATTCGGATAGACATCTATTCATCTTAATTTAATGTCCTTGCAGTTTTTTCATAATCTATATGAATATCTGTAATATGTGAAATCACATGACATAAATAATAATCTAACATCTAACTGACGTTATCAACGCCGACTAATTACGACAAAAAATATGCATATAGATTTAAGGATATAAAAAAAATGCATTACCACGAAAAAAATAGTATTTATATACCCTAACTTTCCATTTTATTGCAATAATGAATGGCATTGTCGCAAATTATAGAAATTAAATCTAAGAATATTTTTTAATCTAATAAGATTTGGGTAAAATTACTCGAGATATATAATCTGGGGTGATTATATTGAAATCATATCTGTGCCAATTTCCAACAGAATTTACATTTAAATCATATATGTTTCAAATTTGGTATCTGTAGCTCAAAGGCAGAGCTGTTACGCGGAATGATCATATGCATTTATATATACGTTCGCTTTTGTTATGAGAGGAGATAAGTGTATTATTTAATTTTCTAATCTGAAAATACTGCTGCTGTCTTTTGTATTATGTGCTTCCTCGATGCACTAAATCAGCTTAAATATTCTAAATAAGCTTACAGTTTTTAATGTATTAAAATTTTAGAATTTCAACTGACTGGCATTTAAAATAAATTCTGTAAAAAGGTTTATCGAAAAAATATGGAGAATATAAAATAAACCGGGAATAATTCAATTTAAAAGGTCGCGGTAAATTTCGGCTTATCTTTTCACATAGAGAAAAAAATTTTTGAAAGCTTATCATCAAAAGTGCTTCAATGTCAGTATTTCAGGGTTTGATCTTTTTTTTGGAAAGATTTTAAGTTAAAGGAGCATTTACAGAATTAATTTCTATTCCTTCGGAGAAGTGGATAAATTCTGAAAAAACATATGTATTCAGGTCTCAAAGTAAGTTTGGCACAATTTTTTTTTATATCCATAATAGATTTCGACTTATCATTATAAGAGTGCAAAATATATTCCATCAGTTAGAATAAAACACACCTTGCCACAGATTATGTTTAACAATATTTTAAATTTACGTTTAAAGTTAGCGCTCTTAAAACTAAAAAAAAGTAATACTTAGAGATTCAAACATTTGAAAGTTTTTTGCACAACGCTTATGTAGCACTGAGTCGCTTTAATTCAGACCTGTTGTGGTAGCTTCTTCAACTTTCATATAAATTTCACTTGGCTAAGTTATATTGTATAAATATATATTATAATTTAGTATATATGATATATATAATACACGGCGAGTTTGTATGCCTTATAGTCTGTAGGATAGGCCGGTCGCCATGAGTTAGGTCATATAAAAGTTTTATTGCATAAATAAAGCGAATTATTGGCATCGAAAGGTAGAGTATTCAGTGCATCAAATCTTTGCGTAATTTTAAATCTCAAATTTAGGAATTATGATTTAAGAATTTGGGCGGTTTCTTCTATTCGGAATTATTGTGAAATCCGCATTCCAATATTTATCGTATTCTTCAACATGCGGCATTAAAAATGAAACTAATAATGGAATTCTTTCTCATTTCCTTCATTTTATATGGATACCATTCAGCGGAGTGCTTCAAACATAAATATTTTACAAAAATAAGTGGCTTAGTTTTTATTATGTATATTTAATTTATCGCACAATTTATTGAGGCAATATTGAAATATTTCTTTTGGAATTATATAAATAATTTAAAACTTTTTAGTTCCTATATTATTAGATTTAAAAATATAAAATTGTCACTCATGACTTTTTTTTTCAAACAAATCTCTTTGAGGGATGTTATTATGTATTATGGAAACTATTTTGAGTTTACCCTGATACCCGTTTTAAATTTCGCTTCGTTCTAATCATTCTGATTACCCTTATACTTAGGCAGGTCAGGGTTAGCTCATTTCTAATTACAATATGTTAGCATCCATTAGAAAGGAAACGTAAGTATTGAAAAAGACTACCATATCAGGTTTCATCTTTTTCATTTAGTCAAGATTCAAAATAATGAGATCCTCTTCCGTAGTTTTAAATTGCTTATCCATGCAATCCTAAATCCCTAACACATATATATATCAGTGTAGCGCGATCTTATGAAAGATTTTTGGGTCTTTTCTTATATTTCTATCAAAACAGAAACAAGGCTTCCTAAATTTCACAGGAATATTCTTGTAATATCCATATCTACCAAATCATTCATTCCATATTTATCACCTTCTTCATGTAATGAAATTTCTGAAATAGCTATACATATTCCAATACGCAACATAATCTACGAAATTCTTCAACACTGCCGTCTCTAACAAGTCAATTAAATGAACAACGCTATAAACATGAAAAAGAAAAGCAGGGAGAGAAAGAAAGACCCTAGGGGAATAATACTGCTCAATTGTTCGCGGGGCTGTAAATTCCAGCATATGCAGGTATTACGGTTGGTTATAAGCACGCATTCAAGGAGATATCGACATGACGTCATGAGTCTCTAGGGGAACACGTCATGCGTCGGTATTAGGTCCCTGGCCAATGGGCCGAAAATGATCTATGGGCCACCTGAACCCCCCACTTCTGATCACCGCAAGCACGTGGAGGGGCCACAATGCTTAACTATGTAGATTGGACCATTTTTTAAAGCTTGAAGGAGACAGGGGCAGTAGAGTTCACTTCAGTCCACTTTGCGAATTCCAATAAGTCAGTTGGAATTTTGTCAAGTGAAGCAGTATTTTAAGGATGTTATAATAATGTGAATGGTTATAATACCTACTGTTCGAAAAGTTACACAGATATTATTCCAATACTCATTTTAAATCAATAAATTATTGGTGCGCATCTACTGTACATTTATATTCCCTCGCTCCCATGTAGCAATTTAGTTATTTGTTGTGGCGCTGAAAGATGAACTTGGGAGAGATATTGAAGGATATAAACAGTATAAATTGGATTTGTAAAACAAAGAATTAGCGAATCTTCGTGATATCATAGAGTCTATAATGTTATTATTTTATTTTATTTTTTTAACAAATAATGTATTTTAATGTAAACTCAGTATATTATTACAGAAGCCGATGAAAATTTAAACAATGCCTTTTTTAGAGTACAAGTTTTTTATTAGTTCAGAACAAGAAATAATAGATAAGATATTATGGCTGTGTTGATAAATTTCTGACATTATAGAAACATTTAATTGCCATAATTTTATTTTTTAATTTATAAACAATACAACAATACGTTAATAATATACAGAAATTTTGTTCTAACATATATTAAGAAAAGCATATTTTATGCAGTAATAGCTTTTTTTATTGAAGTAAGCGTTATATCAGTTGAGAAAAACGGTTACTGATAATAGAAGTAATAAAATAAAATATAGGAAGTGGATAGAAACTTGGATAAAATATCTATACTAATAATAATGCTAAGTGCGCGCGCGTGTGTGTGTTGTAGTAGAACGTTAGTTTAATCGTGAATAAAATTATTTTCAAATGTTTTCTTTTTTTTTCAAAGGAGATTTGTAACTAACATTTTAACAAACCAAAATTTCGACGACGTAGATATCATAAAATTTACTTATAATTCTCCAATAATAATTTTAAAAGTATGTGTATATGACCTATCTGATTCACAACTGAAAAATTTGACATAAATATATTTTTGAGGCTGGAAATGTTGAAATGAAACTCAATTACGTTTAAAGGCAGTCAAACAGATCACCAAATATCCCCAATTATAATAAAAATTTCAAATATCCAAAATTCTGATCTGAAGACAAAGATATTAATAGCTGAAGTAGGACACCATACGTTGAACATCATTGTCGCAGCATATAAAATAATTCATCAATTGAAGAGTTTCTGAAACAAACATTTGAAACTTTTTACTCTCTTATTTATAAGAAATTCTAATAATTATAAGAACTGTAATATTATATTTTATTCTAATATTCATAAGAACTTCAAAGCCAAATGCAAAAAAAATCATAAAAAAAATCTTTTAAAAATTTAAAAACAATAAATGATCATTATATTTACTTCATACCAGTTCGGAATATGTACTTTAATTAAACATTTTCTAAAATTTTTCAGAAATCAAAATAACATCCTCACATGTTTGGATAAGTGCAATCAAAGCAACAAAATTCTCTAATTGCAGCGTTCCACCTACGAAAAATAAACCACAAACCACTTCCGTTATGTTCCACATGTCCATTTCATTTAGCCCTAAAATTGCATTACCGCTTAATTTGCTTGAAATGCCAGCCACTGATGGTTTAAGGGCAGGACTCACTTAAACCGGCGTCATTTAATTAAAACTTTGTGTTTGATTTAGGACGCAGATTTTAATATTCGAGCCCCTCTTGCTGTAATAAACCACAGAGAATTCTACCCACTGAAATGAAGCCCAAGGTAGGGTGGAATGTTTACTTGGCAGATAATGTAACGATCTTAATGTAATTTAACCAGTTAGGTTGTTTAAAAGCAATTAACGTATTATAACGTTTCGATGGATTAATGGTAAGTGAAGGAAATAATATAACAATTTTACTGCCATTCTGCCTCGCTTTCTGACGATATTAAATTGTGGTAATAATTAGTTAAAAGCTTGTGCCACTTTGAATTGTTTAAAAATACAAATCACTTATTTTGTACAAATAGATATAATGAGATTTGTTATGTCAAGTATTTATTACTGCAAACGATTTACTAGTTTAGAATATTACTGATTAATTTAACCCTAGAATGCAAGAATTTTTATTTTTTTTACACAAAAAGATATATGTTATCAATAACTATTTATAACTTAGGAATAATATTTAAAATTGTTTTAATTATTTTTCCCTGAAATTTAACAAAAAATTAAATGTACCAAATAGTTACATTATGAATTAAACACTATCCCAGTGACACAAATCAAATTATAGCAATTCTGTAATAAAAAAAAAGTCCCTTTTTACCAGTATATTGTTTTAAATGCAAAAGACAATTGACAGTATTTTTAAAGGTAGAATCGTTCATCTTTGTACTTTTCCAAGTTTTCAATTTAAATCTAATTTTAATGCCGCTGCTGCCATATATCGGTCTTTTCTACAAATTATTATCAAAACTCACTTTAAAAAGATTTTTAAGTGAGCTCCCATAGTTGCCATTTAGAATAGTCATATAAAGTTTGAAAATAAAAACATGTTGTTAAATGGCTACACAATGCACTATAGGGTTATGAGGCATGCTTGTACCAGTACTATTCTTTAACGACTATCTATTTGAGGTTAACTTTTTTAAATCTGTAATTGGCATAAGTATTTTAAGTACTATAAGTATTTTAAAACTGTTATTTTAATTTTGTTTCAATATTTGCAACATTATTATATTGAAAAAGAATCTGGGAGCTTGTTTATGCATGGAGTAAGTATTCATTCTCTTACTTGATATGACGTTCCAGAAGAGTCATTTTATATGTAAAAAAGTGCATGTCTTTCGTGAAATAATTAATGTTTGGTTTTTCATCGAGGCCGTGCTTATGGCCTAGATGATTTTTTTTTTCATTTTATCATATGCGAAGTATAGAAACAAACAATATATTGTATTAATCATCAAAAAAATTGAGATTTTGATGAATTTTCACTTTTTGAATTTGAAAGCACATTTTTGGAATTATGTTTATATGTGAACACAATACTTAAAAAAACGATTTGCGCTACATCAATAAAATTTGGTATAGAACTTTAGCATCTTAATTGTAAGCCTGTATCAAATTTTGAACTAAATCCGCTAGATAGTTGTCTATGCATTCACATCCATTTTAAATGAATAATGATTTAAATGAATGAAATTTGATATGAGATCTTGATATTAAAATTATATTTATTTGTCAATTTTCGGTTTTAATTGGTAGAAAAATGTCCATATATGCTTACTTTATTTTCTTTACTACACTATGAAGAATAAAATGCTTAATACGCTGTCCAGTGTCTATAACTAGGTGCTTGTGGTGGGAGATAACGTTTTTAGAGATAATTGAAGAGACCTGTTCCCCTGGATTACTTTCAATGCAATTGATCTCACATAGATTTTGGGTAGACGGAGAGCTGTTAGAGCTGACACATTCCATTTCATGTCCCTCAAATTATATATCGTCTAGTCTCTTTAATTTAAATATTGTTTATTTTTTTCCTGTACAAATTTACAATCATTGAATATTCACTTGCATTTGTTTTGAATTTTCTGTTTCGAACTCTTGTTTACGATAAACTTTGTCATCTCTTCATTTGTAGCGTATACTTGAATTGAATCGTTTATACTTTCATGTTAAGTTTTATGGCTCTCCCATCTTTTCAAGATTTAATAATGCCATGGTGAATATCAAAAGTTATCTCTAAAATACTGAGCATTGTTATTGGTCTGATTACTTAATGGCCCCAAAAATATAACGTTAAATTATTAAAATTTTGGAAATTCTCCAACATAAAAAGAATCCAATTTAAACACACTTGAATGAAACTTTATTCATCAACCATTCGAGTTATAATGAAAAATTAAAATATTTTTTCCGCAAGAATGGTTATTTTTTTAAGAAATAAGTTTTAAAAATTTAATTTGAAATATGGTAATAGAAAATTATAATAAAAAGCAAATTATTTCTTAAAATACTTTGTATAAAAGATAAAATTTTAACAGTGCATTCTAATAATTATTAGTAACATTACATAATGGTTACAGATTTCATTTACGAATTATTTTTTTCAAATATTACATAAATATAATATATCAAAGATTGAAACAATAATAATTGATTTTGCATCACATATTTACATATAAAAAACATCGTGCCTACAGACCCCCCCCCCTCCAATCTCATTACAAAACTTTGACGGCATATCTTCTTTCACGTGCACCTCCTCCCATTCGACTGTTTCTGCACTCCAAACCAAATCATGTGCCGGAACACGTGCCGATCCGTGAGGGCTCAGGTGCATGTTATAGTTCACAAATGCACCTCCCCCCATAGAGCCGTTACGAAAAATTTATTTAATTACACTTTGCCCTACGCCGTGCAAACGAAGAAACCAATTCTCTCCTTGTTGCCGAACTGCAGACGAATTCTAGTGAGTGGTGAAATCATGTAGGTTTGGAATTTCCTTTTATGTAAAATAAAAATTCATGAATAAACATAAATATATATATATATATATATATATATATAAGTAAACTACAGAAAAAATCTGTTGTACATTGCAAAAGGTACATTTAACGCACAAAATATGGGAAGTATAAATAGTGAATCATAAAAAAAACATTCAAAAACATATTAAGAATTAATCACTGGTATACAGTATACAGATTAGAGGTTATATATCCCTACCCACCACCCTAAACTATAGACCTTGAGCTACAATTAAACACTTCATGTGCTCAGATTTTTATTTTCGGACATGCATGAGAGTTATGTCTTAAATAGCCGGGCGCAAATGTCACCAATTGTGAACCAAACGCGAATTTGGAATGAGATATTTGGCGGAATTCTACATTATTTGGCGATTTTTCGCTTGCGCCCGACTAACGGAAAAGTACCGAAAAAGAATATTTACCTGTGTATTATTAACTATATGCCCTTGGGAACAATAATTACGAAAGAGCATATTAGAGTACTATCTTTGGCAATTATTTATGAAGGAGAGTATTAGCAGACAATTTGGTTGTTAATCACTGTGATGCTGCTAAGGCACAAATACCAGAAAACCGAATGCGTAATTTAGAGGTCATTTTTGCGATCGATTAAAAGAAAAATTTGGCACAACCACAATTGCAAAATTCTATACCAAAGTTCTTTTATGCCTAAATTAATACAAATAAAATTTAATTGATTTTAAAAGTCGCTTTTTTTTACATATCGCTCTTACAACAGGAAAAAGTAAATCGATAGACGACTAACCCTTTGACAAATTGGTTCAAAATTTGATAGAATATATTCTTTAGATGTTAAAAACTGTGAATCAAAACTGACAAGCCTAAGTCATTACGTTTTTGAATTATCACGTTCAAATTCACACAAAAGTACAGACCAACAGAAGGCAAATACATTGATATATATAATTCAGAATTTGATACAAATTTACAATTTATTTGTTAATTCTTTATTCCACAATCTATCCTTCAAGCTTTTTTTAATTTTCATTTTGTAGTTATTATGTTGTCTAGTATTTGGACAGTCAGATAGAGTAACTTCATCTCAGTGGAAATGCTATAACTTATGTTTGTTTCAAATTTGCTAGGGATTCCACAAATTTGTTATAAAGACCATATACTAAATTGCATCCATTTGAATCAAAGCGTTTTTGAATTCACTGTCAAGCAGGCAAAGCGTCAGACTTTATAACAAAAATATGTTTTTCGGAATCATGGAAGTTTAAAAAGTTGAGATACGTAAAAATCTCTAAGGTCGAATTTTTTTATTATTACACACAATACTTTAAATAAAACATAAGAAATATCATAAAACATTCACCTTCATAAAACATTAATAGCTTATCGTACCTTAAAATACTCTTAATAATTCACTTAGTATCTTAAAAGGAATTTACTTACAGATTCGATAAAAAAAATCAATACATTATAGTAAGAAAGCAAAATGTGAAATTAAAAGAATGGTGATTTTTTATGCATGAAATTATTCTTCAAAAAAAAAACAGAAATGCTTAAAAATGAAAAAAAACACATCTTATCATTATTTTTATTGCTGAATTCTAAAAATACTTTTCAGAGAAAAAGAATATCGACAAAAGAAAACCCTTATAAAGAACAACAAACATTCTAATCTTTGTAATGAACTGTGAAAATTATATGAGTGTCACTTTTCTTATTAAGTAGAGTGTCAGGCAACTCGAAAATAATCACAGTAGATATTAAAAACTCTAAGAAATTTCTTCCATTCAAATCATTCAATTAAAATTTCTGTTTATTTATAAAATCTAGTAGTTAAAAAAATATTTTCTTTGCTTAAAGTTTATATATAATGTTGAATTCAAAACAAAAATATCTTTTATATTATATTGACAAAAGCGTAAACTCATTTGCACTCAAACTATAGAAAAACTATAGAAAAAAATGCATTGTTAGCATTTTGGTACGGTAATGTGGATGGTAAGAATGCCATTACAACGATAAAAAGGATTCTTAAAAAATGTCTTGTTATTTTTTTTATGTTAGAGTTTGTTTAAAGATTTTATGACAGCGAAATTTTTATCATCAAAAAACATAAAGTTTAAAAATTTTCGGGCAGTGTAAAAATAATTTTGTACAATAATATTTTTACTCGAGAAAAACACAAATATTTTCCTTAAATTTTAACAAATTAAATATTAAAAAATTGCTTCTAGTTTTTACTTTATTTTTTAATTACCTTTTAATCAAATTTGACAGATCTTTGTTAAGCCACCTGCTCTATAAATCTCCGAAACAGACTGGTAGGGCGACTAAAATTCATGAAGTCGGTTGTAACGGCGACGAAAAAGCATCAAGGAAAAATTCGCCAATTTAGGGATTTCAATTGTCAAACTATATGGTGTTCTTACAGCGTACTTCAGTATATTTTTACAATTTGGTGAAAATTTTTATTGGCGCTTTTTGTTCGCAGTTAAAATAGAATTGTACCAATTTTTATTAGTATTAGACATAACAATAAAACACAATTTATTTGGAAACGAAACCATCAAGTCCTTGAATGGAAAGGAAAACTACAGGAATTAGATACTGTGTTTCAATCCGAAATTATTGGTCTAAAAAGGGTTATTATACATGTTAGTAAAGAAATGAAACGATTAAAATCTGGACACACACTCTTTCAAGTTTGCTAGCAATACAAGATCCCCGTTCTTCTCTTCAACTTTTCCAAGACATCCAGTCCCTACTCCTCCGAAACTCAAATATTCTCTTAAAATGGATCAAGGCCTATGCTGGTTATCAGGGTAATGAAGAAGCTGATATTCTAGCAAAAGCAGCCATTAGCGAAGGTGTATCAATGGAAGCTCCCAAACCCCGGTGCCATCTTAAACAGCGTATTCAGAAATTATTTCTAAGAAAATGGCAAAATCTTTGGGATAGTGGAAATACTGGTCGTTCTATTTATAAAGTCATTGCAAAGACTAAAAAAATTGCAACGACTCTCCTGGACTGATGAAGAAATCCTGTTTGTCACAAGACATGGTTCATTCCCTGCTTTTCTTCACCGTTTCCATTTATCAGAAGATGATATTCTAGCAAAAGTGCGGAAGTCGGCGATCCCATCCACTTTGCGACATTATCACCGTTTACTCTTTCATGGAACTTCCGAAAACCCTCATCTTCGCTAGAAAGTCTTTGAGTCCTGAAAAGAAAAGAGTCCTTAGTAATTCATCTTCCAAAAAAAAAGAATCATAAACATGATTATATTCTTAATTTATCATGGAGAATTGTTCCAATTAGATTAACCCTATCAATTTTTTAGGGTATCCTTTCATACATCTCGCAGTTTATTCATAATTTATCCTTTAACCCATTCAAGTAATTAATCTTTATAACTCCTTTATATTTTCACTCATACTGTAGATTACCATGTTCATCCATCCAGTTTTATTGTACTCCAGATATTTTTCAATCTAGTTTTTATCAATTCTTGTTATCTATACTTATAATAAAGCTCAATGTGTGTGTGTGTGTGTGTGTGTTGGCGCTCTACAGGACAGACCATTCAACCTACAGCAACCAAATTTGGCACGTGTATACCTTGAAGGTCGGAAATGTGCACCTGGGGGTTATTTTTTCAAATTTTTAATTAGAATTTTATTTATTTCAAAATTAAGCGAAATTTTGGCGTGTTTCTGCTAGAACTTCCGAAAATATTACCGCACAAAAAAGATTTTTACATGAAGTTAAAGAGCAAAAATTTATCTTTTAATTAATACCAATGTTTTAAACTTACAATTAAATTTCTATTTTTAATGAATTTTTAAATAAATATTTTAACTATAGTTTTCCACAATTTTTTTCGTACAAAGTAAAAATAAATTTTAAGCTGCACTAGCACGTTTAGCATTCATGGGAAAAAATTGGCTTTTTTCAAAGTGTTGCCATCACATTGATTAAAGCTCCAACTAAAAATAAATTAAATCTTTTTGGAAATGAAATCTGCAAAAATATAATTTTTGGCACGTGTCTGTAGGAAATGAAACAAATAAGAAATATTATTTTTTTCTAAAAAATAAATTCAAGAAAAATTATTTTATGATCTTTTACACTCTCTATATTATTAATCCAATAAATCAGTTTTATTTTAAGGCAAGTTTTGTTTAATATGAATATGATATCCATTCAAATCAGGACCACACAGCTAATTTGTAATCCTTTAGTAAGACACAGATCTCCTAAAATGGTCTAAATGGAAAATGATTATATTTAATGTAACTTGATTCAATAAATGGTCTAATAAATAACGAATCTTTGATTTTACATAAAGCTTCTGCTGTGGAAATCACGATTAACAAAATGTTCTCGAAACACTAATATTTTAAATAAAAAGAGTTAATTTCCAATCAAGTAAATCAATCACTTAAACTGACTGATTTATGAAAATTTGAATATCACTATTCAATAAAATAAAGGATAATTTTAGATTTTCCATCGATCGTTTCAAAGAAAATACGCCAATCAGCGCGCAGGTTTCTCAAGATTAATTGGCCTAAGATTATGAAAATGTTGAGTTTTTCTAAATTTTTAACATTCAAAACTTCATAAATAAGTCTTAGTTGATCGTGAAAAATAGAAACATTCATTCATTTATTTAAAATTTGGTGTGTCCAGAATATTTCTCAGAATATGATACCTTACTGCATTAAATTTAGACTTCATAATTTTTGAAATATATTTATAGGCCAGAACAAAATATTATTATTGATTTCATTTCAATCCTTTTGAAAGCAAAACGAAAAACTGAATTTTATTCTGAATCTGAGAAATTTTTGTTGAATCATTCTTTGAGATATTACATAAATTATGAAAAGTATTTTGTAGTTCACATAAGACTTATATACCGAGCGATTCTGTTTGCAGTACTCATATTCAATAATAATAATAATAAATAAATAACAATAAAGATGATAAATAAAATAAAACGCTTGGATTTATTAAAAAATATCTTTATATTAATTGCAATTTCATTATTTCCACTTTAAATTAAAGTTGAAGTTTTACCGGAAATGACAACAAATTAGCAAAATATATATAGTAAATTGAACGAAACGATCTAAACAACAGTATAAGTTTGGTATGACTATCAAAATTTGAAGATTAAAAATGTTTTGTTTCAGAATCTATTAAGAGACCAGTTACTTAAAATATTTAATTGAAAATTGTAGCGAGCGGTAATACTGACGAACCGGCTGGTCGCCAAAGGCGGCTAGTATTATATATATTCGTATTTTTTCATTTGTTTGTTTCTTTCAAATTTAATGCTGTGTAATTTTTTTAATAAAGTCCACTTACATCTATACGAAAATGGAAAGGGGCCACATAAGCTCTAGAAACGGAGGTGTGGTGTGGTGTTAAGCGTAAAGCAACCATCAAAAATTCATATTTCATTTAAAAGATGGCTTTATTTAATTTTAAACAACTCTCCACATCTATCAACATTTCTTTTATTCTTGCCTTCCTGGAGCCTTTTCCTGCAGTTCACCACATCCCATCTGCGAAGCAAAGTCAATGGGAACAGGTTGCATTCATTAGGATCTTGAAGAGCGGAGGTAACGGACCGTGCAATGGGGGAAGGGGTCAGTCGAGGCAAGACCTCTCATAGAATGTGGTGGGGGTGCTGTGAGTCACAAGTCGAAAATGCTAATCGCCAGCTCAGGAGGATTAAAAGAATAAAACTAATGGCCCTAAGAAAAGAGGAATGGACCGAGGGAGGGCATTTATTACGACACTCTTCAATGCCTCCAGTCGAAGACTCATGCCACTGGAAGCTTTCGGAGAAAGACTGCGATTGTGAAGTCAACGCGAAAGTACAAGTTTATGTACTTTCGTTCCTTTCAAAGGATAATGGATTTTCAGGGCACATTTTGAAGTAAAAAGAATTGATCATAGAGCTGATTTTAAAGCTTTTGGATGAATCAGCTGTTGGAATTTGAATGTCTTCTATATAAATTCAGTTTCTTAATCTTTCTTGTTAAAATTAGTGTAATGTCAATATACTGTCTAATTTTGAACTGTCAGACCATAAAGATGCAAGTTCGAAATTTACTTATAATAGATTTTTCTTATATACAGGTTTAATGCAGATTTACTCCGTCGAGGTCAAATATCCTTTCATTGATATGGTGTGAAATCTTGATGAAGAAAAGAATATTTAAGGAAAATATCATCATTATCATTTTAATCAATGCGAGTGGTCACCCCAAAACGTTTTCGCATACTCTTTAATGAGCGTATTATACCTGAGAACACCTTGCATAACAGTGGCGTACAATAGTTGCGAAATATTATCCGTTGGTGTAAATTTAGCATTATTACTGGATCTATCGTGCTTTAAACGCGTTTTCCCCAACCTATTGAAACAAAAATTAGACAGAAAATTGCAACTATAATCACAAAATTTGATGTATTTAAGCCATTCTGTTTTTGAGTTATAGCGTTCAAATGTTTCTAAACGTACAAACCGACAGATAATCAACCCCTGGTTGGATTAAACTCAAGATTTAAAAGATTTCTGCACTATATATGTTAAATATGTGTACATAATTTTACCCATCTAGCTCTCTTCGTTTTGAAGTTGTTGGATTAACTTATATTCATACAATAGGACAGATAAACTTCCTCTGAATGCTTTTTTTTCTCAAAATTTGATAGAAATCTAAAAATTAAGACTTTATATCAATTTTCATCTGACTATCTCAAAGCGTTTTTGAATTATCTTTGTCACGGACAAACAGACAGATGCGCAAACATTTTCCAAAAATGTGTTTTTTGAACTTGGGTAGGTTTGAAACATGGAAATTCGTCAAAATATCGAGTTCGAATTTTTTGACGAATACTGTACTCTCTTTTCTCTATTACTTATACAAGAAATTAAAAAACGATTACCGTTTTCAAAAAAATTTATTGCAGTTTAAAAGGGGAATGGCAATTTAAACAATCAATCAAAAACAAGCTGAGGACTATTATGTCTCAATAATTGAATATATAGATTTTACGGGCAAAAAATAGTAATTTCATGTCCTGGCTCATTTGATCAGGAATCTTACTGTTTTTCGATTTAATGGTCGAAGAATTGAGATAATCAGCCTTCACTCAGGCAATCAGAGTTCATAGATATTGGTGTCTCAATAACTGAAGGTTTGAATTTTATAATCGAAGAATTAAGGTTTTCAGCACTGACCTACTCAATCGAAACTAAAGTCAGAGACATTTTTATCTCCGTAAGTGAATGCCCCGACTTTATAATCATAGAACTAGGATCAACAATCCTAGCTTTATAGTAAATCAGCATGTAAAATGGAATTCATGCTTACGGAATTTAATTACTATCAAACATTAACACAGGATTATATAAATTGTGTATCATATTAATACAAATGAAATTATTAAATATTTTGTATAGATACTTCGGTTTATGCATTATATTATATATCAAATCAAATTATCGGAATCGAATTAAAATAAATTCCTTCTACAGTAATTTTATTGGATCTTACATAGTAAAAGAATAATTCCAGTAGGTTTCCGAATTTTGTTGTTCCAAATACTTGCATAACTACTCTATTTTATAAATGAAATGTGTCCGATACATCCTTTTATAAATGCTTATCGAAATGTGATTTTATTTTCTAATATCATTTAAAATTTCTTTGTCTGAAATTTCTTATCAGAACAACCATTTTTTAATATAAAATCATATGTGATAAATTAAATGTTTTTTACTAGTTTTCGCAATTTATTAATCGATGTCAATTAAAAAACTCCTCGTTGTTTCAATATTTAAAAAACAGAATCCGTATATGGCATAGACGACAGATTTTAATACCAAAAATAATAGGATCGTACCTGTCTGGGAATAAATGTAATCCAAACATAATTGGATTTGAGTATTTCTAACAGCAATATTCAAAGACTCAGAATTATTCTAGAATCAGAAAGACAAATGCAACCCAATATTCAGATCAGAATCTTAGTTCATCTTCCTGTTTCTGAGTTACTGTCCAAACTGTCATATGGAAAGTCCTTATTTTATTGGCCTTATTCCAAATTCGCGTTTCACTCCAAGTTGGCATTTTTCCTTTCAATATGTATCCATTTTTATATCATAAATTAAAATGCCGCTATTTATATAAAAATCTCGTTGTTATTATTATATTATTCTTATTAATGTTTTTACCAGGAAATATCTATTATCACTTAAATTTCCTATTTGAATCAACGTATCATTCTTTCATGTTAATATATTGAATTTTTTTAATGGATTTATGTTATTATTGTTGTTTCTTATGGCATTTGCCATGGACAAGCCCGTTGTTACAAAGACAGCGATTTAACCCGGTGGGGGAGCGTCTCTTGTTTATTTAGTAGCGCCAACTAGGACCAAGAGTACGACTTTGCTAATCACGCCTCACTCATTCGCTTTCACAACCCCATTTTACAGGAGGGCACATTCACACATCTCACAGGTAGAACACCGGAAGAACAACCATGCCCAAGCCGGGACTCGAACCCAGGACGCCCAGGTCACGGGGAAGACATGCTACCCCTACGCCAGGACACCGGCACTGGATTTATGTGACCCAGCGTAATAGCTCAAGGAATGATAAGAGCATGGAATGATGGAGAACGAAATCAGGAGGAAGAAAGTTATAAGTTCTATCATCTGATTGCGCTTTAAACTAATTTATTCTAAAGCTAGTAGACAGATATGGTCTATTAGAATCTGCTTGTTGCTATTGGGTTGACTGAAGGAGATTTTCCTACAAACGAAACACAAATATGTGCCAGTTTCGCTAAAATTCCGTCAGTGAGTCAACCCCACAATATTTTGGAATTAAATCAAATTCTAAGAGCTACTTAAGTGCTCCAAACGAACAGAATTTTATGAATAGAATACGCCATGTATTCTGACAAACTTCATGAGATGGGCTTGATATGAAATATACTATCTAAATCATGTGGAATTAGATCTCCAGGTTTATAAAATCCATAAATATTACCTCCTGAATCATTGTTCAGATCTTAAAAATAAATTTATTTCATCGCTTTTTATCAATAAATTTCGACCACATAAGTCAAATTTGTTCCCCGTTTGCTGTAATGTTTCCTTTTTATTCTGCAAGTCAATGAACATTCAAAAAGCTGCATTGGACGACAATGCCAAATATCTAAATAAATATTTTTTTAAATAAAATAAGCTCTAACTCATTCTAATTCAAATCGCTCGATAAAATTCAAATTATCATTTTAAAGCAACATTACGTCGCAACTTATTTAAATCGACTCGCACTTCACATTCTCAACTACATTCAAAACTCTTCGCGCAGTCAAACTGCCAAATCTCCGAATCCTTTCACGGTGGAATTCAAGAACTCGGCAGCAGCTTTTGTTTCCTTCAACTCTGTTTTACTTTTCAGATTAGGACAACATTTCCAAAGAAGTAACTGCCTTTCAACCCTTTTGTGAATCCGGAAATTTCCCGATAACCCTGCCAATCCGCCTCTTAAGACCCCCTGAATTCATTTATTATCGATTTCGCCAAGAAGTTTCCTGGATTCTTTATCGGAGTGAATAACTTTCCAAGTAAGTTGTTCCTTTGTGATTGTTTCGCGATTTGTTTTCTGTAAGGGAAGCAGTTTGGGGCGCGTCAATCACTGAGAGTTAGAAGCTTTGGGGGTGTTAGTAGGGGTTTTTTGACAGCTGCCATCCTTTTTTTCTCTTGGCGCAAAAGACAACATTAATAAGTCCTTTGGTCTTTGTTAATATTTTAAAAATAGACTTTGGTATTAATTATCAAATGAAATCACTATATATGTACAATAAAAATATCATGACATCGGGATACGGAAGAGAAATTATCTGAACTAAATTAAGCGATAAGGAGAAAAAATTTTATGATGTTATTTCACCATTCCTTAAAGACGCAAAGGGTTATATTGAAAACTTCTAATTTATTTCGTTTGTTCAAGACACTAAGGAAAACATCAGCGAAATTAATTCAACTCATATTGTTGTTTCAAATATTCATGCAATCAGAAAAAGTCGACATTTAAAGCTTCTTTAAATTAACGCCAAACTGTATACACATAATTAATTTAAAATATGAAATGTATAATTTGCATTCAAGTTATAGAATAAAAATTTGGTTTTTCTTAATTTTATGATAAATGTTTAATGTATATATTTTAAATCTTTTATCACTTTATCTTTTCTAACTATTTAGGCCACGATATCCTCAATAAACATCGAAACAGAAGTTGGGTACAGAAATGATATAGGGTCGACTATCCCCTTCCAATGACAGGACATGCGTCCCACGGGAAGGATTGTTTCTTGGCCGGTAATGGTCCTTAAGACTCAACCTCAGCTCCTTCCAATGCTGTCGTGGTAATGTGGTCATTCCAATCTATCCGTGTGCCTCAGGGCGGAGTAGTCAGTGTGTGTGATATTATATTTAGGTAATATCAGTCAGATATCAGAATATCAGAATTTGTCTAATTATAGTCTCCAGAAATATGTTTAGATAACCTGCCCGTTACGTTTGCCATGTAACTGTGATGTTACATGTATTATTCCATTCTTTACATAAAATATTTTAAAAAATTTTGAAATGCATGAAACTATTAAATGAAATTCTAGATTACATTTTTGGTGAATCATAGAGGCCTTCAGGACTGCAGGACCGTACTAACCTGATTCCACCGAAATACATCTATGTTTTTAATTAATGTCGAAGAGAATATTTTAGGTCAAATGTCTCCATTTTTGTACATACGCTTTTGAGAATGAGCTGCTGACTCAAAATTCATCTCACAAGGAATGTAAATTTAAAATTCCAAACAATTTCAGAAGTAGAATTTTATATAGTAAATCAAAATCACTTTAATGCTTTTTTTATTAATTTCTGATCTTAACTGTTATTTTTTCAGGCGTCCAAATGGTATTTTTTGTCGTAATAATTATGTAAAGAGTTGGACACAACATCTTTTGTTATCATTGGCATTTTCATTCCCGAATGTCCATAAACAAAGCAAATAAGAAAGGAATGTATATTTAAACTTAAATATAAACGTAAAGTATTTAATCACGAAAGAAGGCTATGTTTATTTTGTTAAACATTACCTAAGTAAAGGAATTGTTAGAAATTGCTGCTACTTATGAAAATATAAGAATACTTAAATTCGTACTTGAGAACTTCCCCTACATTAAAAATAACTTCATGAAGGCATTCAAATTTTTTGATATAACTACTTTTCTTACTGAGTTACTGACGTTGCTAGGAAGACAGTTTTACAGAATCGTTGCTTCCGTATTCAGAACATACGCTGAGTGTCGATGTTTCTTCCAAACATAAGCATTTCAATACACTAGGAAGGAATTTAAAAAAATATATATTTAATTTCTCGTACAAGTAATAACTTTCGGATGTTTTTTCGGTCTCGAAAATACAGATATTTTTGTTCATATTTCATTAGGACTAAATTACAGAGAATGGTTAAATGAGAATCAAGCTTTGCTTTAATTAAAAAAAAACGTTTTTAGAAGTTTATTAAATCTTTCGTGTCAACTAGATTGGAAATTCCATTTACTTTAGACTTTTCTCACAGAATCATTAGTTCTTTAAATCGGAATATTATCAATTGATTGCAATATTTCATTTTATGAAAACGCACAGTGAACTTTTAATTTAAAATTCTATTGATTTTACTAAATAAAAGTTATATTTTTTTTCGAATATTTGCAAAACATTCTACCATAATTTTACTGCCATTTTTTAACTAATTAGCTATTGTTCTAACATTTTGCATATTCTTAGTTAGCCAAATTTGTCATAATCCTTAATTGTAATAATCTCAAATTTTCATTTCTTTTTCCCGTGACTCCGCGATGCACCCTTTGACATCCGTTTTTCTTTGTTATCTGGAACGCGCCAAATATTTCATAAAGCGTAAGTTTGTGTGTGTGTGTGTGTGTGTGTGTGTGTGTGTGTGTTATTTTGGCTGTCTCACTTAAGGAACAATTGCTTACCTGTTCATATTCTTTCATAGGGATATAACCTATATTTTGGATCATATTCACAACCATCGTTCAGACAGTACATATGTTACTTGGTTTAGACCCTCGTGATTATCTTTTGTTAAGAATCTAGAGGGAGGGTTTTTTTAAAAAAAATATTTAAGCATAAAATTAACTGGTTGTTTCCTGACAGCATTTCAACTTTGTATATAATTACTTTTATAATGTTGTTCAAAATTCTAGAAATGCCTTACATCCTTTTTTTTTTCTTTTTGGTGAATTGACTTTAATGGGACTAAGTTATCAGGCTAACAAAGTGATTGTAGCGAAAAGAATTACCAAAACAAAATTGTTTGAAAAACTATTTAAAAAATCTAGTAGTTCCATAAAAAAATTCAAATCCCTGTATTGCTAACTTGTATTGGATAAAACTCAATCAGGATATTGCAAATTTGTATTGGAAAGTTCGATATTTGGAGCAAATGCAGTTCAATACTACGAACAAAAAAAAATTTAAACGCTGCATACCATCAAACCGGTTTCTTTCTTTCTTTTTTCTCCTTAAATCCCTATTATCCAACTATTCGCATTATAAATGCAATTTCGTGCTATAAATCTCGGAAATCATTCATTAGGCCTCCCGCTGCTTATACTGATTCTCTCCTTCCTCTCCATCAACAATATATCCTTCATTTATTTCCCCCAGGACACTATCCTCTCATTCCTTTAAAGCGAAGCCTCCGACTTTTTAACTTTCCAATTTCCCCGCTGACATTCCCGCGCATGCCGAGGAATGACTTCGCAATGATTGGCCGTACAGGAATGCAACAGCATGAGCATGACATCACACTGCAAGGGCCACGTCATGCACAGAAGGGGCCCACCACCGGGACCCAGCCACAGGCACCGGGCAGCGATGGAATGGGGATTCTGATAGGCGTAATGATTGCAACCTGCTACCCCTGATGAGGAGTGCCTGAATGCTTCTGGTGGTGAAGCGATTAAACAGATCCTGGTGGTCGATTGTTTGGATTTCAGACTGATTCACTGTTATCCATGTAGAATCTATGCTCTAGTTTATATCTTCAACAGATTAACTTTCTCAATACAATTGACTATCACGATGAATTTTTTTTTAATATGTATATGAAACGTACTCTAGAAAATATTTTCATTTATATAATATCAAATGTCCAAAAAATATTTTCAAATATTTTTTAGACATTTGAATGGTTTTTACATCAAATTTGGGAAATTTCTATCAATTTTTAAGTAAAAACCGGTTCAGAGGAAGTCCATCTATCTGGTTGTACGAATATAAGTTAACCCTTTAAAGGGCCATTTTTTTCTAGTCATATTATGTTAAAATATTTCTAGACTTGAAATTAGAATAAGAAAAGGGATTCATTTAGCTTATTAGATAAATTTAATTTTATTAATTAAATAATTTGGTTAATTAATAATTAAGTATCAAATCAAGACACATCATTTTGTCTGAGATAAAGAACTGAAGCATCTAAGCTTCTGACTTACTAAAAACATTTGTCAGAACTTATGCCAACCTACATAATTTCATACAAAGATTGATAAATTTGGTGGGAAGCACACTTCCCACGGCCCTAGAAAGGATTAACACGATAGCTACAAAACGAAGAGAGCCATATATATATATATAATTCGGTACACAGATTTAACATTTTTACAGTAGACACCTGCCAAATTTTGAAACAAATCCAACTGCGGATGGACTGACTGTCGGTCTCTACATTCATAAACACATTAATGCCTTAATTTTAAAAAAATGCAGTGATTTAAACAGATCAAATTACATTACAAGTGCAGTTTTACTTCAAATCTTGGTTTCAATCGGTTGAGAAAGACGTGTCGAAAGTACAAATTCGTTTTTCGGATGCTATTAACGCATGCCAAGGATTAATCGCCAAAAAACTCGCCAGGCATGGCACGACATATACGGTAAAAATGCTAAATTCTCGCCAAAAAATATTTAGTAGCAATTGTACGTCATTGTCATATAAGGTTTCTCTGGCAAGTTTATTAAAGAGTATGACAAAAAGTTTTGGTGAGAATACTCCCATTAGTTTGAAATGTGCTTATCTATCACGTGATCTGTCACTCTAAACGAATTAAATCTGTGAAATTTTGTAAGAGGTCTTCACACAGAAACTGAATTTCTTTATAGTTTTGAATAAAGTTTACCAACACGGAGTGTGTATGCTCCCATCAGTTCCTACACCTGTGACTGGAATCTTTATAATCATTGAAACAGTGTCGAAAATATGAGGTGGTGTCAGAATTGGAAGTTAGATTTTAATGATATACAAGAGAAATTGGCCATGCTGCGCCAAATATACGGCAAAATACATGGATACATAAATTATGGTGAGAAATACTAAATTACAACCTACTCATTTTGTGCGATTAAAGTATTAAAAGGCAAGTGGCAAACAATGAAAATTATCACATATAATCTAAAACACCAATCCACAGTAAAAAAATAGAAAACATGAGTGCGAAGACTTTCCCCTCACTATGTCTTTAAGAGATATAATTACTGATGTTAAAAATTAAAAGCTGGAAATTGGGTTAAAATGCGTACAACTGAATAGGTTATTTGGCACGAACTACAAGGGAGTGCAGTTTCATTTTAAGGGACATGCTTATGTGTAAAACGAGTATGCCCAATACGAAGACGAATTGGGTATACACGATAACTAGGTATGCTCTAAACTAGAATACCAGAAATACTAGAAAACTATGAACGTCTGTCCAATTACTCTTCTGCAAGTCTTCCTTTAGAAACAAAAGAAATAACAGGGACTCGCATCAATTCTTCAAAACCCAACACCAACAGGTTGGAACATTTAAAAGTTAACACAATTCGAATCTTAGAAGTAAAGTTCAGTTATATAAATATTACTCTGGTATAAAAATTGTAAAATATATATATATAAAAATGAGAAAAAAAGGAACAAGAATTAACATATGAAAATGCAAATAGATACAATAGATAAATAAAAAAGAAACCAAAGAAACGAAAAGTTTACGATTGTGAACAACGCAAACAAATACTGTCAAATATAGTCATACTAGTAAAAGTAAGCGCATGAAAAACAGAACAATGGTTTAATGGTTAATGTTTTTTTTAAATAAAGACTAATGACACGTAACAATTATTCAAATATACACCTAATCTTATGTCGATTATACGAATCATGTCTTTGAAATCGAAACCAAGAAATGTCATTGACAACTTCGGAACTTTACATTATATCTGAAAGTTTTTACAAGTATTCAAAGACCTGTAAATTACTTTGAAAACTTTAAGTAAACCAAAATATTATGAAAAAAATATGATTTGCTGTTTAGAATGATAGAAATTGATCCTGTGTCTAAATACCCAAATTCTCTTTAAAAGTCCTTTGTTTCTATAAGGGGGAGGGGGTAGTTGAATGAGAATATATGAATATGCTACCTACGTTTATCTTTTATGATAAATACTTTTTGTGTTAATATCTGGGATAAAAATCAACTCTCTGGAGACGTTTCTGATATTAAAGAATATTTTTTATCTATATTATCTGATATAATATTTAAATTAATGTATCCTATGTGTTTTTTATTCGCAATCGTTTATCAGTAATAATTTTTGTATAACTTACACTGCCTTTATCGCTGCATATCGGCAGAAATTTTGAGTCAAGACAAATTTGTTCTTTAATAAATATAAATCTTTCCTCTACAATCGTTTTCAACTGATTTTAAAAGTTTCGTAAAGATTGTTTGGAAACAGAAAATTCAGTTCTTTTCAATCAAAAACTGCAATTTATATCTCGTTTAGACAGTATTCTTTATTTTCTTTCTCGTCTACCAGTAGGATTTCCAAACTGTCTCTGTACTTTAATATTGTTCAACAAGGGGAGGAGGGTTCTATGCCTGTCTTAAGGCTCTATAAAGGATTATGAAGTAACATAAACCTCTTCCTTTTCATTAGAAAGAATCGACCTTTATATCAATCAAAAGGAAAAAAAGATTCTTTATTTTCATCCTCATCTACCATAGGATTTTCGAACTCTCCTCTCCCCTACCCCTACCTTTATTTTAAAAGAGTGAAGTTATCAAAATCCTAAACCATACGGAACGAACAGTATCTCACAAATGAATCTCCCACAGAAGGGAAAAAAATCCCCAAAGAAACCAAGCAATCCATTGTGAGGCAGTAGCGACGCCACTGGCAGAACTTGGAACTTCAGCAACCGCTACGACCCACCATGAGCCCAGATCTCTTAAATCCCTTTCCTAATCAAGGAAGCAAACCCAAAAAAGATAAGGTTCCGGGGGATATGCAGGAAATCTCACCCAAACTAGCCGTGGGACCCCTGACATCCAATTACACATTCCATGAGTCACAACCACCCCCTACCCCTGAGGCTCCCCTGGGTCAACACTTGCACGGGAAAGAATGGTGCTTTCCCGAAGCGTTTAACCTTCCGCGTATTCAAACGCGAGTGCTGAGACGATCCAGATTTCGATATTGATCTCAGCCTGCTTGATTGGGTGGAATTTTATTTCACTGCTGGGGCCACGCTGTTTGTGTACGATGTCGATTCAATCAACACAGTCATCGATGAATAAATTCGACAGTTGAATTTCGTGGAAGTGAAAGTTAATGTAGATGAATGGCAACAAAGTTACAGCATCCCGTTTTGGAATCAGTGTCAGTTCAAAAAATTTTAAGTTAGGTTGAAGTTTTTGGGAGAAAATATTGAAAATTGACTGATACTATTAAAGAGACAATTTTTTATTAATTTCGTTGTAAAAGTTGTAAAATATTTTTTATATATTTTGTATTAAAATAATTTTTATGTAAAAGATGTATTTTTGTTCTATAATATTTTCGGAAATCATTTTAGAAAAATGCCTAAATTTAGCTTAATGGTATTAATTAAAATTAAAATTTCAAAAAAATTCGTTCAGAGGTATAAATTTCCTCCTCTTCTAAGTGTATATGGGCCATATATGGTAGTTGTAGATCAAAAATTTAGTCTGTTGAGCATCAAGTCACATGCATGCACAAACACACATTCAACTTTCTTTTTAGTAGAGGTTGTTGTTACGTTTTTATATGATTTTTGTTTGTTTATTTTATTTTGATATGTTTTTGATTTTTAAAATATTATAGAAAATGGGTTAAGATAATATTTTTGTAAATTTTCCTCCTTTTTACCTTTAATTAAATATGTAAATATTAATTAAAACTTTCGAATCGTTTCAATATTCCAAGAAAACATATTTCTAAACACATATTTCTAAGAGAAGAAAAAAAATTAACGTTAATTACTCTCTGCTCTTTTGTAGTTAAATTATAATTCATTGTTACAAATATTCGGTAATCTGAAAATCAATTTTTCTCACCTTAAACTACAAGGGTGCATTACTCATAAAAAAATTACATTTTAATAGAGTTAATCAATTGATTGATCATTAAGTTTTAAAAATAATCAAACAGTACATTTTTATCAATAAAACACATGCAGGCAATTTTAAAACATTAATGCATTAGGAATTAAATGCAAATTCAACTACAAAATTCAATCCTTGCCAACAGTAAGTAGATGAAATTAAAAACCGGAAACTCTCTCATGTGCTCTCTGATAAAAATGATGCATACCATCCCATATATACATAAAATTAAGTCCATTCTGCAAGATCATGAGACTACAACAGGAGTTTAACTTAATTTAACTCACATAAATAAGGAATTTGCATTTTAGTGTGGTGTAAAAATAACAATTTAAATGCCCTTCTCTGTGCACAGATGGACAGATAGTCAACCCTTTAAAGATTTTCATTCAAAATTCCATACTGATTCAAACCTCAGATGTTTAATGCCAAGTAACAAATTTTACTGAATTAGCTCTCAATTTTTTTGTTGTACAATCGGACAGGAAGATTAGCAAATTTCCTGCAAACGTACTTTCAAAACTTTATAAAATTCAAAAATTTAAAAATTATTTTAATTTGGTTTAAAGATCACATACCAAATTTCATCATTTAGCTAGAAACGTTTTTGAATTATCACATCCTCGGAAGGATATAATTCCAAAAACTGCTTCGAACTTAAAGAAGTCTGAGTCATGAAGAATCGCCAAAAATTTCGAGGTTCGAATTTTTTAACGCTTTCGGTAACTATATCAAAGCTTTCTTTTAATCTATTTCGTATACAAAAAAATGAGAAAATAAATACTAAATGAAAAAAAAAACTGAAAATTTAATTATAATATCAGAATAAATTATACTCTTTAAATTTGTTTAGTATATAAACTCTGAATGCTGGGAAAATATTTGCTTACCAATTTACTGAAAGAGCTTTCTCATTTTCCCATATCCTCTCAAAAGTTGAGAAGCTCCAAGATTTAATGAGCCATTCTGACGTATCTCCCCGTTCGAGAATAATCACTCCCTGCTGACCGTGCATGAATTCGCGACCTCCTGAATTTATGAGCTCGTAGGAGCTGAAAGGACGATCTCCTTAGAGAGAAAGAGTGCATATTATGAAAGGGAATAACCAGCAGAAAAATTTCTCGATTGCTCGCAGACATCAATAAAATTGCACATTCTGATTCCATATCACTATATATCGGAGCTATCAGAAAGAGAGAATATGCAAAAAGATCTCTACTGTCATGTGATCTTTCTTCTGTAATGATCTTAATATAAATAGGAATGAATTTTCAAGCATACCAAATTTTCTCGAAATCAAAGTACCGGTATTATATCAGTCAGTTCCGAAAGATGCATGTGGGGTTATTTTCAAGGGGCGCCTTTATGTTTTTTTTCATGTACAACTAACATTTATACATGTAGAAGATTCAATTTTATTTAAGCACTAGTATCTTTTCGGGATGAGCTACTTCACCGAGAATATAGGTCGTTTTCAGTTTCATTTATATCTTTTATACATAATCTGACATTCTTCGATATTTTCAACGAAGTATTTTAAAGCTTCGAAAGTATTAAAGCCGTCTTATTTAAATAATTTTAAAGATATTCTGTTCTGTAAAGATACTTTTCAAAATTACCGAAATTGGTATATTATTCAATAAAACGGAAATAATGTAATAAAAAGACATTTTTTTAAATTTTAGAATGGTGTTAAAATCAGTTTTGTTCAATTGTTGTTTTGAGAGAGTTATTCCAGGAAAATGCTTAATTTTTTAGTTAATTAAAATTTAGTAAGAAATAATTGCTCCGAAATGCATATTCCTGTACCACAGAGTGTATTTTTGCCATGTTCAGTAACTTTAGATCGAATGATTTCACATGTAGAGCATCCAACATACACACATTTTTCTTTTTTATCAGTAGAGATAGCCATATCGTTTCCTCTGGGCGATGTCTTTAATACCTAATAACAGAGGCGCATTGAACTTGTTTGAGGTCCCTAGAGCAAACTGTTCTTGAGAAAACTACTGAAATCCTTACATATATATACATGTTTCAACTTGCCAAAATTTGCATTTAAAATTAATATAATTTCAATGATTATAGCTATCCATTTATTCTGTATTTATATAATTTGCCTATTATATCAGTGAATGAATATTATGAATATACTTTGAATTCCCTCATCTATATCGTAAGGAGATATAGAAAATATTCGCTATGTGATATAAAATATAAATAACTTCATCAGAAAAATGAATTTGTGCATTACTGCCGAATTAATGAATATAATTTTCTTTAACAAAGCATGAAGTTAAAAGAGATAATATAAGTATTGGTGAAGTCTATATAATAAAACTAAAATTTATTTCTTTCATCCCCGAAAGGAATTTAAATTATTAAATATGCGTTTCTGTTGTTTTTGATATATATATATATATATATATATATATATATATATATATAATACTATAACTAATGTGAACCATAAAAGGAGTTACAACATTTTCTGCAAGCAGTGTCGAATAACTAAACAGAAAGATATTGTTTTCTGTCTAACTGCCAAGGTAGAATGGTAGGAAAAAGCAATATAAAGCTGAGATGCAATATAAATAATTTAAAAGAAAAGTGCATAACAGACAAAAATAAATCAAAAACAGATACCGGGGATAAAAAAACGAAGAAAGTGAAAAATAAAACACTCACAAAAGAAAAAGATCATTACCATTTTCTCCATGCAGGCGAAAGACATGATTTTAAAAATCAAGTAAGACTTATAAGTAAGTAAGAGTAAGAAGCCGTTGCGCGTGCTTGTGAAGGTTATCATTTGAGGATTAAGAACTTTGGGGCATATGCTATGAAGTCAACTTATAGTCGAAATTATTTAAATATTAGAAAAATTACATTTGAAATTAAAAAATATAAATTGAAAAATAGTTCAAGTAAAACAATTTTTTAAGCAAAAAGTTGCCGGAAAAATTATCATGAAAAAATATTATTTGGGACCTTTAAATTCCTATAAAAATGCGTATTTTCGAACTTTTATAATAAATATTGTTGACTTGGATGACGTTCAGCCATTAGTAATTACACCAAAAGGAGCTTGAATTGCATTCTTAAAACTATTAATTAAAAGTTTAAAGATAGAACAGGGATATTATTGATAGTGAAGTTATTAATTGAGCATTTCATATGTGGATTTTACTGCATGTTTCATTAATTCTTAATTTGTAATAACATTTTTGTAAATTTTGAAAAAAGATAGTAGAATTTGAAAAAATAAGATCGGATTCATTCCAAGCACTTTTCAGATTACTTCACAATACAAAAAAAATTAAAAACGATATAACTTTTATTAATCATTTAAAATAAATATAAATACTCTTTTCTCACATTTCAGTCTCTCCAAACTTAAAAAAAATAATGTCATACAGTTTATATAAAATATGAACGTGATTTCAATAAAAACATGCGAGTTCTGAAACACAAAGACAAAAATTAAAAAATTTGTAGCATTTTTATTAAAAAAATGCTACACATTTTTTAATTTTTATAATAAGCTTTATAAATACAGTAAACTTTTGATTATCTGCAGTTTTTAAGATCAAAATGTTGTTAAAAACACACAAAAAAACATAGATTCTTTACTTAGTAAATAATATAAACAAATGGGGTTTTTTTGTTTGTTTTTTTTATGAAAGTAAGCCAGCAAATTTGTAAGTATAGAAATCTATTGCTTTTAAGTCATAATTGTAAGCTCCCTAACAAAAATAAAAATTATTTATAGGCCTTTTTTGTTCATTTGAATTCTTTTTGACCATTTTGCCATATAAAATAAATTAGATTTTAACTATCGTTATATTGCTGCATAATATTTGGAAATAAAATGCAGAAATGTTTTTATTTTAAGAAAACAAGAAGAAATCTTCCATACTTTTTTCTTTCCCATATTGCAATTATAGGATATCATCTCACTAATTTATTTATCCCTTAGCAATCAAAATGTTTTCTTACGGCTACGTTCCATTTTGTAAGTTAATTTGTCTGATAGCAACCTCAAAATAATGAATAGTACAAGGCAAAGCTGATGATTTTCCTTAATAAATATTAATAGATATTTAAAAAAACATGCGAAGAAAAATATGAAAATCTGTAACGAATGAATTTTTATTTACGTAATGGTGATTATTTGAAACATCAAATTGAAAGCAAAAGACTTCTTAGAAGCAGAATAGGTGTACGTATTCATTTTATTAATTAATACTTGTGACTAGTGTGATATTTTAGAATAAATTTAAAAAAAAATCCCCTCGGCAAGCTAGAAGGCAAAAGTAGCTTCCTTTACATCTAAGCTACTATCTGGCAACGTAAATTGTTGATGTTAGAAACTCTCAATATATTATCATTTTTCCTCTCCTAACTTCTAAGATATTGCAGTTGTTGAAAAACTTCAAATACAAAAGTTGTTCATCTTGAGGCACTATTTTGGCTAATTTCATTTATCTTTCTATCTTCGGTATTAACAAAGATATAACGAAATGAAAATATCACCGCCACACATCATTCCCAATCACCCCTTTTGGGCTAGATGGCCCATTTACGAATTAGTCCAAGAATTTTACATTTCTAATAATATATTCTAAACCAGTTAAAAAAACAGAAAAAATTCTTTATATATATATGGTTTAGGGTTATAGGTTATATAAGGTGGTTTATGATTCAAGGGACCATAAAAGGGAGAAGAACGGAAGAAATTTACCCGAAGTCTTTTCAAAAGAACCATTAGGTAGTCTTTCTAAAGGAATCTGCCTAAAAAGCATAATAGATTTCAAACGAAACTAAATCTGTTTTCTTCTGGAGAACTGATACAACGAAAAAAACTATTGTGAAACATACACATACTAAATTTTATCAGTTTTTCACAAACCATTAAAATTTTTTATGCTGCTATATTTATAAAATTAATTATTGAATTTTAAGTAATCTTTCAGATGACTAAACATAATTGAATTTTGCATAACAAAGTAAATATAGTCTTGTATAACATAAAATACGTGTTGTATATGTACTTAATTTCAATAAGAGTCTGATGCTTGTTATATTTTTCATCAGTAAGATTCTTCTGTCCCTTAACATTCTTGTATATTTCAATAATGCTACTTTTTTCGTTTAAATTGTTTATATTAAGATAGGAAAATTCATTATTAATTTTAGGTACTGCTCTTCAACTGCAGCTCTTAAAAAGAAGC
Organism: Argiope aurantia; assembly: GCA_026543865.1. Taxonomy (NCBI): domain Eukaryota; kingdom Metazoa; phylum Arthropoda; class Arachnida; order Araneae; family Araneidae; genus Argiope; species Argiope aurantia. Next base: position 1,108,791 of record JAPMOR010039821.1, read on the forward strand.
TGGCGTTAAAAGGTGATATAAAAGTTTATGATTTACCTACTTTAATACCACTTGTGTGAAACCTCTTCACACAAAAAAGTAAATCTTAGCACAAAAAAGTAGATTTCCACAATAGCGAAAATTAAATAAAAAATGTAAGGATTTTTTGGGGGTTTTTTTTTTTTTGAAAATTTCAAAAAATCCTTTTGAAATCCTTTTTTTTTCTCTCTCTCTCTCTCTTTTTGATTTTCTTTTGCGCGAGTCACGAATCTTTGCAAATTCCCTATTATTTTATTTCTATTGTGTTATTTTTGTTAACAACGTGTATATTTTGACTTAATATATAAATGTATTTGCGTTCTACAGAGCACAGACTGTGAAATCTGGTACAAATGTAATTTGAAATGCGGAAATATGTATTTTAAAACTGTTTCTAAGATTAAAAAAATTACATATTGCGTCGGACATTTTTATGATATAACTTTCAAAAATATTACAACGCAAAAAAGATTTTTATATTATCTTAAAATCAAAAAATTATCTTTAGTGATATATTTAATTGCCTTCAATGCAGACTACCTATTGTAATAGTTCTATAACAAGAATTTGGGGAATTTGGAATGTTATTTTATTAACACGAATACTTGAATAATATTTTTAACTGATTTTCAGTCTCCTTTGAGATATGTTGTAAGAAAAGAAAAATCTTGGATAAGTGCGTAAATAGGATCTCTAACTCAAAGAGGGTGAAAAGGTTTTCGAAGTTAAAATTTTCATTTTATTATAACTTCTTTGCGATTGAAAATTAAATCGAGTTTATGCGAATCAGGCGTCTTATTAAGACGAATGACTTCTATATGCAAAGTGTTTTGGTAAATTCGATTCTTTAGAAATTACTGGATGAAAAATCATTTTCAACCCTTAGCTTCGGTAATTTTTAACATATCTAAATTGTCACATTAAATAAATAAAAAAAAAACTTCTAATTTAACTTCTTTCCTTTAACTTGAAATTGTTTAAACTCATGTATACTAAGTTTTAATAGCTTGAATGAAATTAATTAAATAAAAATAGAAGAACGATAAAATTTATTGGCAAGGTTTGACTAGCTATCAAAGCAGGCCTCTAAATTTGCACTCGGATGTATTTCTGGAGAGCAGGTGGAGAATAGATGGAGGACAGGGGGAGGATGGAAGTTTTAATACTGGTTTTTCTGGTTAAAATAAAACGCTATTAATCTCAGAAAAAAAATATTTAAGATAAAAAGTTGCAAGAACTAAAAATATTTATATACTGAGTTATAAATCTTAATAATAGCTTGATTAAATAAATAATACACTTTTTAAAATTCAAAATTAGAGAATATTTTTATTTTTTTTATTGGAAGGAATTTTTTTGAATTCCGCTTAATACTTATTATAGAGATGGATATAATCTGTGAAAATTTTATTTCAATATCTGCCTTATTTATTTATTTATTTTTATTTATTTATTTATTTACTGAAAAATTCAACTTTGTTGAAATATAAATGATTGTCTCAAATCACATTTTCGGAAAAATGTCTGTCCGTCTGTCTGTGACAGATATAACTTATAAACGCTTTGAGTTAGATGGGAGAAGTGTATTATATGAACAGTAGATCATTCAGATTTCTATCTCACTTTGAACAAAATCCATTCAGAAGAAATCTGTCTGTTCCAATATAAATTAATGCTATAACTATAAAACAAAAAGAGCTAGATGGATAAAATACCCTACACAGATTTAACATTTATACTGTGGATATCCATCTGATTTTGAACTAAATTCAATAAGGAGTTGAATGCCTGTCATTCTGTACTTTCAGAAGTCAAGTGATAGCTCAAAAACGCATTGACTTAAATATATCAGATTTGGAGTGTGATTTTGTGACTGCAATTGTGTTTCTGATCCAAATTTTGGCTTCGATCCATTGAGAAAAAACGTTAATTAAATTAAAAACACAAATTCATTTTTATTAGAGTAGGTGAAGAATATACTCCTTGGGGGGACTGCTCTCGTTGGTTCTATTAAGTTGGTTCTATTTAGAATTCGAAAACTGAAAGAAAAAAAATAGTATCCTGTAAATGGCGTTCAAAAATTTCAAATAGTATGATAAGTACCAATTTTCGAAAGAAAAAAAAATAGTGAAAAATTAAATTTTAAGTTTGTCATTTTGTTCCAATTATCAATTCTGAATCTATTTTTCACAGTTTGTTACTCTTATGTATCCTAGTTTTTCGAATATCAATAGCTACAAAATAGGATTTCTTTTCTTTTTCAGATTTAGTTTTCACTGTTTTTTTTTTCTGAAAATTGACCTTTATGACACACTTTAGAATCATAGA
>JAPMOR010039834.1:0-16016 GCA_026543865.1 Argiope aurantia
TGGTTGGAATACAGGACAACTCGGTTTGGATCTAATTACAACATATCTTCGTTGTATTGTTAGAATCCAATGAGAATCAAACCAGATTTATTGATTATGCAATGAGATCAATATAAAAACAAGAGTTTTAAGGTAAGTAGAGGGAGTATTGGAGTCACTGAGAAGCATTCCTTTCCCAGTAATCAGAATACAGCGCGACTCAGTTAGGGTCAAACCACAATGTGTCCAAGTTGCTTTGGTTAAAACTAAATTATTCAAACTTGGGTTATTGATTTGATGCTGGGATCGATTTCAAAATAAAAAGACTTGGAGATAGGCGAGGAGGGCGGATTGCTTAAGATACTGGGAGGAATTCGTTTTTTTTTTTTTTTTTTTTTTTTTTTTTTTAGTTAAAATACAGCACAACTTAGCTTTGGTGTAACCATTACGAGTACAAAGTGCTGCAATTAGAATCCATCATATGTCAGTTCGAGTTAGGGTTTATACAAAAACCAACTTTTTTAAAAACCGGTTTTCGAATTTAATATTTACAAAGAACAGGTTTTAACCGGTTTTCGAATTTTTGTCAAAAAAATAGAATAGAGAAAAATATTTTATTTCATTTATATAAAATAACAAAAAACGAAATCAATATCAAAGTCAAAATATAAAAAAAAAGTTAAGGATGACATATATATATATTACTCACACAAAATAACGAAAACTCAAACAAAAATTTCAAATAATATTTATATTATTTCTCCTAAGAAAATAGGATTTTGAAAAACTTAAAATATTCACTGAACGATGGCTAAGTCTTGTTCTTATTTTGGACATAATTTTGCCTAAAATTGAAAATACTCGTTCACTAGCTATTGAGCTAGGTTTTATAATTTTCAGGGCATCAAATAACAAATCTAAGTTTTTTGCTGTTTTATTCGTTGCCGTAAATAATGAAAATTCAGCTTTCAATGTCTTTGAGTTTGTAAGTTTTCCCTCGGGCTATTCAAGAAATGTATGAATTGATTTTTCTATGGCTTCTTTTAAAAAAAGCATTACTCTGATGTAGTTTCTTCGAATTGCTTTTCATCAGAATCGGTTTCCACATAAGAATTTGGAAATATTCTAGACAACATCTTTCCAGATAACTTAATAATTTCCTTTTTTGAAGCTAAAAAAGAACATTTCGCTGAACTAGAAATGTTTTGTGGATTTTGCAAATACAGCAAAAGAGTTGCTAATTCTACTTGTCTTCTTTCTTGAATTCATTCTTCTAAAGCATATAATAATTTCAAACTAATTTCAGTGTTTAAATTTTTTAGTTCATTAACAGAAATTCAAATATACCTTCACTTGTTTATAAATTGGCATCTCATCGCCCTAAGTCTTCAGCTGCTAGACAAATCGGTCTCAACCGATAAAATTCATTTTTTTTTTTTTTGAAGTCGAGGAATATTTAGGCGTTCCGGAAAACCGGTTTTCTTAATTTAAAAACCGGTTTTCAAATGTGACAAATTTGCTTTTAAAAAAACGTTTTTTTAAAACCGGGTTTGAAAAACCGACAAACCCTAGTTCGAGTAAAACTATCTTGTATTAATGTTTGTTTTTTCCTGCAAGATTTTAACTATCTTTGTACCAATTGGTCATATAGCGTTTGAGAATATTATCTGTCTTTATTTTGCCTTCACCCTTTCTAGGGCCGTGGGAAGTTTGCTTCTCACCAAATTCATCAATCTGTATGAATTTATGTAGGTTGGCATCAGTTCTGACAAATTTTTATAGAAAAACATAAACTTAGAGGCTTCAGTTCTATATCTTACACAAAATGATGTGTCTTGAATTGTTACTTAGTTATTAATTAACCTAATTAATTAATTAATCAAATTAAATTTATCTAATAAGCTAAATGAATTCCTTTTCTTATTCTAATTTCAAGTCTAAAAATATTTTAACATAATATGACTAGAAAAAAATGGCCCTTTAAAGGGTTAATAAGACTAAGCACAGGCAACTTTTTGAACCAAACTGAATTTTTGTAAATTTAATTTCAAACCTTTGCAGGTCAATATGTTGTACCGTTGTTTATAAACCATCGCGTAATTGTGCCAGCTTCCTTTCTATTTAGAGCCGAATGTGCAGTAAGCAATTGAATTTCCTCAAGTTCGTAGCAACCCGAAAAACAATAAGATTTTTTTATACTATAGAATTTTTAATTTTGTTCTTTCATTTAATGTAAATAGTCGAGTCCTTATCGAGTCGTAATCCTTATTTCAATCAAAATCGGACTATCGTTTACATTTTTGTATACTAGTCTATCAAAATTCCTTTTGAATGCCTTTTGCAGGTTTTATATTAATTTTATGACTTCTAAAAAAATATGTTGCTTTATAATTTTAAAAAAAAATCCGTTATTATCTAATATATAAAAATCTCATGTCACGGTGTTTGTGTTCGCACTCCTCCGAAACGGCTCGAGCGATTTTCATGAAAATTTTTATGTGTATTTGGTAGGTATGAGAATAGGTCGTAAAGTATATTTCATAACGCTAGGTAATTAGGGTATTCCTATCCACGTTCACCGTACGCTGATGAAATCAACGCTTGCTTGAAATCATTCGCACTGTGACGTAACGTTGAAAAAGTTCAGCTAAAAATGAACACGCGCGTCTAAATACTACAAGATCCATCTGCTGACACATTCTCGGACCAATTGTTAGATATCGGCGATGGAAAATTTGCTCTCTGATAAAATACTGGATGCATAAAATTGCCCACTAAATTCTGCACTATCGTTGATTGCTCTCATTGACCGCTTATTTCCCCATATACACACATAAAACATAAATCATGTGTGGCTGGCAGAAAGAGCCATTTTGGCAGCAAAAAATGTGGACGTCGACGATTTAAACTTCAAGATACAGCAGTCGTTGCGAGGTGACTTTGTATCATACAAATTGATTAATACAGTGTGCGATGCTAACGAAGCTGTAAATTATCCAACAGAGTTTTTGAACTCACTGGATTTGCCAAGCATATCACCACACCTTCTACGACTGAAAGTTGGATCTCCGGTTATTTTACTTCGGAATTTGAACCCACCATAGCTGTGCAAAGATACGCGATTGGTCATTACAAAATTGATGAAAAACGTTATCGAAACCGCCATTTTGAATGATAAATTCCGAGCCGAAAATGTTTTGCTGCCACGAATTCCAATGATTTTCACGGACGTGCGAATCGAATTCAAACGTGTTCACTTTCCTATTAGATTCGCATTCGCAGTGACAATCAATAAGTCACAAGGCCGGACTATGTCTGTTTGTGGCTTAGATTTGGGCACACTATGTTTTTTCACACGTGGCATGTTCTCGCATGGGCAAACTATCGAGCTTATTTGTGTTGGCTAAAGACGGACTGAGAAAAAAATATCGTACACTCAATTGCTCTTCGAAATGAATATTGATTTTCTTTATTTCATTTTTATACTTTAGGACAAAAAATATATTACTTTTTTCACTTTACGTTTAACTTTTAAGAGATCAAATAATGTATATGTTCGTTATGTTAATGAAATACATTGTATTGAGAAAATGAATGGTTGATGTCTTTTTGTTTTTATCGGCGATCATCATCTACAGTGCTCCATTCCTCTTACTGTCATAGATCCCATCCCCACACACTTACAATGCATTCGTTAACAACCAAAATATTCATTAGAAATAATTTATAAGGCAGAAAAACGTTTGCCGGGTCAGCTAGTAATTAAATATTATTTGGATTAAATGTATTTGCTGACTTGTGAAAAATTACTTGTGAAATTTTTTAAGAGATAACGGATGCCCGCTTACTTGAAAGTGAACAGGAATTAAATATTCTTCAGCGTATCAAAATTACTTCTTAAAACTACTTATATGGATATTAAATTATATTCAATAATAAAAAGAAAATCTGGGTTTCGAAGTAAGAGGCGAAAAGTGAAGGGAGGCAACACTTACATTGTCTAACACCGTATAGGCATTGATTCTATTCATGTTGCAATAGTTCGGATCTAATGCTTAGTGGTAGCTTCCGTGTTTCAATATCATGATAGTTAACAGGTATGCATAGTGTAGATATTACAAGCATGAATGAGCCGGGATGAATTAATTAATGTAGATATTAGCCGGAACAGGATCCTTCAATTAGTTATCTCTATTTTGTGTTCTCACAACTAATTTCCTCAAAAATTTAGAGAGATTACGACTGTAAATATCAACGTTTCACCATTTGTTTTTAGGTAATTTTGTTTATTTCATTTAATTATTACTTTGATAAAACATTGAGTTATGACTTCAAAATAGAAATTGTTACTTCAGTGGGATTTTATGCGTAATTCCAGTGGATGGTTTATTGTAGCTTCCCCCCCCCCCCCCCCTCCCCCCGGGGGGCCTCAAAAATGAAATTATAAACTTCCGGTATAGTGGTTGGTTCGCGCTACCCAGGTGGGTACAGGAATGGGGGGAGTAGGTTACCATTTACCGATGACGGGACGTGCTTCTCACGGGAAGAGTTGTACCGTGGCCGATGATAGCACTTAGAACTCAACTTTAGCTCACTCCAGTGTTGCTGTCGTTGGGATCTGGTCATTCAGATAAATTCGTGTGCCTTAGTCGAAGTGACCAGTTATAGTTATCCACCCCCACTCCTTTCTTTTCCTTCCATCTTGTGCTCATTCAACTAGTTAGATAACTCAGTGTTACAGGCACTGAGGGCGCAGGAAGACGTTATGTTGCATGCATATTTTCGTCCCATATTTACCGATTGTTAATACAATGCTGACCGATTTAATTTAGGATTTTAGTTCCTTGAGATAACATTAGAGAGATAATCTTTTGCTTTATTACTTCCTTGTATAGTAAGTATAATCGAGCTGAAGTAACGTATTTGTAAAAAAAAAATATGGAATAAAATTTGACGTATTACACGTATTACAGCTTCCTGAAACTGAAAATGCATTCTTGGAGTGTGTGTGTGTGTGTGTGTGTGTGTGTGTGTGTGTGTGTGTGTGTGTGTGTGTGTGTGTGTGTGTGTGTGTGTGTGTGTATGTGTGTGTGTGTGTGTGTGTGTGTGTGTGTGTGTGTGTGTGTGTGTGTGTGTGTGTGTGTGTGTGTGTGTGTGTGTGTGTGTGGGTGTGTGTGTGTGTGTGTGTGTGTGTGTGTGTGTGTGTGTGTGTGTGTGTGTGTGTGTGTGTGTGTGTGTGTGTGTGTGTGTGCGTGTGCGTGTGCGTGTGTGTGAACACACTAGGTTAAAAAAAATCGCTAAATGGACGAATTATTATATTATACGATGTACAAAAATAACTAGAAACCAAATTATTATGTTAGGTATAATTTATTTGAAATAGGCAACAAACAACAAAACTTTTTTAATTTCAAATTACATAATTAAATAAGAAAACTTGAATGAAATTTTGATTTAAAAATAATTTGTAATAAAAAGAAGGACAAAACAAATGTCAGATTTTCCTTGCACATATTTCAGTTGCTCTGAAATATGAGAATTCTTCCGGAACATTGGAAGAGACACCGAATTTTGGAAAACTTCTTAATTGATCTATCAACATTATCGTACCAAAATACATATGTTACAGTTTAAACCACTGTTGTTTTTAATTATATTAACTATAAAAATTTATTGGTAACCAAAGATAAAAGTTACGTAAATAATGAATCATTTTTGTCAAGATATGTTTTACGTGTATTTTTTTATATCTCATCGATTTAGCCATTTTCAGTTTCGCTAAATCATTACATAACTAAATATACAGTGGCTCCCAAATTTGTGTATACACTATACTCTTTCTTCTTTAATTTTATTCTTTTTAATCTTAACATTCCTATTTATGGCTAATATTTATAAGAACGACAAAATATACATTAACAAAAGTACTAGGCTCAAGAACAAAACGGAGGAATCAATAATATTTTTATTACAGTAATTTTTATGTCAAAGTTACAAATTCCAAAGTCACAAAATTGAGTATACACCTTATAAAATATGCGAATTGACTATCAATATTTATTTTCAAATGAATAAGCAAATCAGTTTTGTTACATTAATTGGCAATCATTTATTTCCCAGCGAAAACGAACGTTTTGATTATCATAATGAGCTCCAGAAATGAAACAAATGTTGAAATTCGGAAACTTGTTATTCGATTGTCTGAAGATGGTAAATCCCTACGAGAAATTGCAATGGAAATTCATCGCAGTCACGGATGCGTTCAAAAAATTATTCAGAAGTATAAAATGTATGGAGAAAATGCTAATAAACTTCGAAGAGGAAGAAAAGAAATCCTCAGTGTTACGACCAAGAGAAGAGTTATTCGAGAGATAGCAAACAATCCTAAGGTGAGTGCTACATCTACTTCAAGAAAAATTGGAAAGTGTGTTTCTGCAGAAACAATTGGAAGAGTAATTCAAAAAGCACATTATAATAGTCGCGTAGCCAGAAAAAAACCATTCATTTCCAATGTAAATCGAGAGAAAAGAATTTCATTTGTTAAAAGTCATATTTCAAAGCTTCCTGACTTCTGGAATAAAGTCATATTCAGTGACGAAAGTAAGTTCAATGTTTTTGGTAGTGACGGTCGATGCTATGTTTGGAGAAAGCCCAATTCTGAACTTCTTCCTAAAAACACCAATTCTTCTGTCAAGCATGGAGGTACTTCACTTCTTGTATGGGGCTGTATGTCTACAAAAGGAGTGGGAAATTTAGTTTTCATTGATGGAATCATGGACAAAATAAAATATTTGGATATATTGAAGAACAATTTTAAACAAAGTGTCCTGAATTTGGGTTTAAGGTCAAGTTTTCTGTTTCAACAAGATAATGATCCGAAACATAGAGCTAAAATAATTAAGTTATGGTTGTTGTATAATTATAAAATGCAATTGCACACCCCTCCTCAATCTCCAGATCTTAATGTGATTGGAAATTTGTGGGTGCAATTAGGAAATTCATTTCAAAAACACGATATTAGAGTCAAGGAACACTTAAAAAGAGTATTACAAGAAGAATGGTCGAAAATATCCGGCGAAGCAACTCAAACTCTTGTCAACTTAGTGCCACGCCGTTTACAAGCTGTTCTAGATGCAAAAGGATATTCAACAAAATATTAATTTATATTTTTCTCTTTTTGTTGACAGATTTTGCTAGATGTATACTCAATTTTGCGACTTTCGAATTTGTAACCTTGACATTAAAACTACTGTAATAAAAATATTATTGATTCCTCTTTTTTGTTTTTTAGCCTAATACTTTTGTTAATGTATATTTTGTCGTTCTTATAAATATTAGCCATAAATAGGAATGTTATGATCAAAAAGAATAAAATTAAAGAAGAAAGAGTATAGTGTATACTCAATTTTGGAAGCCCCTGTATATAAAATGAGTTTTGAGACCAAATTCGTATTATTGTACTTTCAGAAACTAGATAAATTTGATAGTTTGGACTCATTTATTTATTTATTGCTCATAACTAGTGCTTTTGCTATAACAAGAAGCGATGAAAATAAAGCAGGTTTGCATGTACAAATGACAAAATAATTGCTTTGGTAAGTAACAAAAAAAAAAGAAAGAAACGCTGTAGGTTGTTATTTTTTTCTCTTGATTTTATCATTCTTGTCCAAATTCAATAGATTTTGGAGAGAAATATCTGGATTAATAGGGTTCGAGTCTAGAATTTTCTTAAAGAGGGGGGAAAAAAATCTTGGAATCTTGAACATTGTCAAAGGTTGTATGATTTGGATTCTTCCTCATTTGTCAAAAGATTCATATGCAGGAGATATGGCAATAATAAACTTGAATATAAACAATAATATGTCTAAAGAAATGTCATTGTTAATTATGAGTCTTTTTCTGAATGTTTAATTTTAATTGAGTTACAGTTTTTATTTTCATTTTTTGAAATAATTATCTACACTTTAAAAAATTTCAAATTACGTTACCGTACTTGGTGAAATCAATTAAAAAAACTTTACACTTTAGCACCTCTAAAACGACAGGGAATTGAAAACATGCGCTGTTTTTTTTTATTTTATTTTTTATTATTTTTTATACAGTTGTGAATTGTGTCTTAAACGTTTCTATCTGAAATTCTTGTTTATTCAGTCATAAAGTGCATGACTGCAAAAATAATACTTTTTGGAAAGTATCTGCAGCAAAATTAAATTTTCAATTAAAACAAAATTTAATTCTTCCACTATCAGAAATTTTATATTTGTCCCCCATCAACCTGGATGTTGCTTTGAATCTTCCTGAGTGACCGGATCGATGTACAATTCTGTATATATCTATCATTCAAGACATTCTTTCAGATGAACCTGGAAAAAAAATAGAGAAAAAAACTTAAACAATTAATAATAAAAATAAGAATACACTCATGAAATTTTAATTTTATTAATTAAATTAGCATCCCGTTTTGAATGCTTTAAAAAGAACTTCCAACTTTTTTTGAATTTTGAATCTTCTAACTGAAGAAAGCGACTCCTGTTCAGGCAATCCCAATTCAAACTTCCATGCTATACCAAATCTTCTAACTGAAGAAAGCGGCTCCTGTTCATTCAATCCCAATTCAAACTTCCATGCTATACCAAATCTTCTAACTGAAGAAAGCGGCTCCTGTTCAAGCTTCCGTGCTATATCAGCAGGTAGGCGCTTGTCTCTTGATGGATTTAACGTACACCATACTCGAAAATACCTTAGAATAGGGTCTTGAACCTTTGGAATTCCGGTATTGAACTCGAGACTCCTCCTCTAGGTGAGTGTGGTCCTATAAAACAAAAGCTAATTTATTATTGCATTCTTTAAATATACTCTAGATGAAAGGTTTCAACCTATGGTAACAATACCGGCGGATAAAGTAACGGTACATAAAAAACATGTCAGTAAATGCAAAGGATACACAAGTGATTAAAATTTAAAAAAATTGAAAGGCTCACCTCGAAATTTTTTTCATACTCTAATAAATATGTTATATCTCATAACCCGTATGAAATTGTGGAATTTCGGCAAGGTTGTGCCCCCCCCCCCCCCAGAGTTCGGAATTTTATTTTCACATACATGAGAGTTGTTTGCTTCATAGTACAGTAAAGAAATCCGGTACCAGTGAGCAATAATTACGAAAGATCGACTATTTTGTATAGAATCTAGCTGGCGATCTTTGGCGATTGTGTCTGTGAGAGAGAGATTAATCGACTATAAACTGTTAATATCAAAGTACAAAAAAAAAATCGAATTTGTATTTTGGATGTCTTTCCTTCCAACCGGTTGGAATCCAAATTTGGAATAAAGCTACAATTGTAGTCACAAAATCGCATACCAAATTTCAATTATTTAAGTCACTGCGATTTTGAGCTACAGCATTCACATGCGTGGGAAGATGCAGATAGCCAAGCAATCGCCCTTTGGCAGATTTGGTTAAAGTTTGATAAAAATTTATACTTTAGTTGCTTAAACTGTGAACCAAATTTTATCTACTTAATTCTCTTCGTTTTTTAGTTATTGTACTCACATACATTCAGACAGCTTGAACGGAAAAACTTCCTCTAAAGGGATTTCGTTCAAAATTTAATAGAAAGCTACAGAGTTGATGTAAAGTCTGTATGCCGTATTTTCGTATACCTAGCTGAAAATGTTTTTGATTTATTGTGTTCCCAGAGGCCAATATAATTCCGAAAGGGTTTTTTTTTTTCCGATGTCCAAAAGGAAAAGATTCGTAAAAATTTCAAATTCGAATTTTACTATACAATATTTTTTCTTTGTATACTTTGTTTAGTTTAGTTTAGTTATATTAACGTCCCGTTTGGCTATTTTGGGACGGACGTCGTAATTTTGAACCGCGGTCAAATGACGAGGACGACACCTGAGCTGGCACCCCCCTCTCCACACCACACCAGCGGGAGGACGTTTGGTCGGGACGGATTTAACGTGCAACGGACCCCCTTACACGACGGTTCCTCGGTGGAATCGGGTCACGAACCTGAAACCCTCCGGTTCCAAAGCCGAGACCTTACCACCAGGCCACCGCGGCCCACACTTTGTTTACGAGAAAGTAAAAATGGAATAAAGTCGAATATAGCATATAAATGCTGCCAAAGGTAGTAGCGGGTATATAGAAATATAATCAAGGTATGCAAGAGAAAACGAAAATTTGAAACCGCAATAATAATTCATTTTGAAATTTTCAATCATATTCCCTATGTAATTCTTACTTTTTTGTACGTTGTACTTCTCTTAACAGTCCGTGCAGTGAATTTTAAATTCTGCTGAATATCCAAAATGCAAATTAATCAAAAATACAAACATTATGAAATTTCAGTTAAAAAATTATTTCTGAATAAAACTAAAAACATTAAAAAAGATGCAAATGTATTTAGAGAGCGCTAATTCTGCTAATATTTAAACACAGATGAACTTAGCCAAATTAGTAAAAATATTAAGTTAATATAAACGAAAAGAATAAATAAATAAAAAAAAATTTCTGTGAAACTAGTTTATTTCTAAAACCTCAATTTCAGGGGATTTTCGGGTCACAGGGGGTCAATATTTTTGGACGAAAGTCAGACCCCTCACAGAAAAAATCTCTTGTTTGAATCCTTGCCTGAGAGTGACCCTTGAGAAAGTCTTCAGGCCGAGTCATCATTTCTTTTCCTTTCTTTTAATTCTTTTTTTCAATATTAACTTAATATTTTTACTAATTTGGTTTATTTAAATCATATATACAGATGAAAACAAGATAGAAAAAAGGAAATATTTGTTTCTTTTTTATACTAATTGAAAAGTGGAATTGAAAACAAAACAAAAACAAAAAAATTTTTTCTTTTTAAGTTGGTTTTTAATTCCACTTTTTTATTAATATTTATTCTATTGAACAACTCTCATTTCTCTTATTCCTCAAACAAAAGAAAAATTCAACCAATTTTTACTGATTTCAACATAATTTTTACTTTTCCACCCTTTTTCATTTAAAACAAAAAAAATCGAAAATAAAACTTCTGAAAGTTGATTTAGTAAATTTAGCTTGAAATTGCTTTAAAAAAACTATTTAAATATTTGTTTATAAAAAAAATTAACTGTTACATCATATCTTTGATGTACATTCACGTGCTTAGTTTGAGAAGAAGTTACAACATTCTAGAAGAAAAATATCTGAAAATTCTAGAAAACGAAAAAAAAAAAAGGGGGGGGGACATTTTTCCTATAACAAGGTTTCGTATTCAACAGTAGTATGAGCGCAAATACGCTTTTCACACACACAAAAAAAAGAAGAAAAAGAAAGAAATGAAATAGATAAGTAAAATATTTCTTTTCGCACCCCCCCCCCCCCAGGCTGTAAGCGTTGCCCTTTGTTTGCTAGCGAAATCGCAAGGTTTGTACTACGAAACGAAATCGAATGGGCGTGGTTTGTGTAGAGGGCGTATCAAAAGAGATGTGATTGACAGCTGGACGCTTTCGCCTTTTCAATCGATCTCGTGCTACTGCTGCCATGATAAAACGTTCAAATAAGGCGAAAAAAAGTCGTCTGAAAAGGTTTTCGAGGAGCAAATCCGACAATTCTTTTCATAAAATCGGTTTGTGTGGTTTAAGAATCAGCAATTTATGAATTAGATTAAAGTAAATTCATCCGTTATATTGTGAAAGATCCCCTCTTTTTTTTTCTTTTTTCTTGATACGAGATTTTTACAGATAAAATCTGCAGTTGTTGAGACTTTTTTTTGTTTCAAAGAATGGAGGGTTAATGCATTTTGGAAAACCCTTCAAGATTTTTAAGCACCATTAGATAATGATTAAAGCTTAAATATTTTGCTTATTTATTATTCCCCATTTCTAAAGAAATGATTTTGAATAGCATGCAAGATATTGAATTCGCGTGGCCTTTAAAAGAAATACGGCTCACAAAAAGGAACATTATTTTGTAAAAATCGTGTTGTGCTAAAGCACAAAACACAAGCATGAGAAAACAATGCATTAATTATCTTCTATTATCCTTAAAAAGTGTTTCTTTACAATAGTGCTCACAATATTTGCTCTAAATTTCTTTAACTAGTATAACCGCAATGAACAATATTGCGCGAGTTTAGCAATGATAAGGTCTCAGCTTGTAATAGTATAAGGCATAGGGTTCCAGATTCGAAACCAGATTCACCAAGGAAACACCATTTAAGTTGGTTTGGGGCACGTAAATTCATTCATTTTGTGAGCCGCATCGTTAAAAAGTTCTTTTTTACATCATTGCTTACAATAATTACTTTAAATTTCTTTAACCGGTACAGCCGCGATGGACAGATGATGAAATCTCAGCTTCTTGGTCATAAGGTTCCAGGTTCAAATCCCGATCCACCGATGAACGGCCGTTTAAGTGGATCTGGTGCATGCTAAATTTATTAATAGCATCGTTGAAAAGTGTTTCTTTACGCCAGTGTTTACAATAATTGCAGTAAATTTCTTTAACCGGTACAGCCGCGATGGACAGATGATGTGATCTCAGCTTCTTGGTCATAAGGTTCCTGGTTCAAAACCCAATCCACCGATGAACGGCCGTTTAAGTGGATCTGGTGCATGCTAAATTCATTATGAACATTGGCATAAAATCGTATCGTTGAAAAGTGTTTCTTTATGCCAATGTTCATAATAATTGCTCTAAATTTCTTTAACCGACATAGCCGCTGCACAAGCGATGATATTTCAGCTGCTGTATCGTGGAGTTCCAAGTTCAAAACTCAGTTCACCGATTAATCGCCATTTAAGTGGATCTGGTACACGCTAAATTCACTCATAGTATCGTTGAAAAGTATGTCTTTACAAATACGTGTATGATAATTATTTCCTTCTCGTATCTTTAAAAAGTGATTTTTTTTTTTGCAACAATGTTTTTAATAATTGTTCTAGATTTCTTTAACCAGTATATCCGCGATGGACAGATGTTGAGATATCAGCTTCTATGCCATAGGGTTCCAGGTTTGAAACCCGATTCATCGTTGAATAGCCATTTAAATGGATCTGGTGCACGCTAAATTCATTAAAAGTATCGAAGAAAACTGTTCCTTTACAACAATATCAACAATAATTGCTCTAACCAACATATCCGCTGTGATAAGATTCTTGCCTTTAACCATAGGGTTCCAAATTCAAAACTCAATTCATTCATTAATCGTTATTTAGGAGGATCTGGCATACACTAAATTAATTAGAGCTAAATGCCCTACTGTTGGTAAGATACGGAAGTTTGGGTGAGGAGCGTATCAACTCATGTATCATCCTCGTCTTCTTTCCACTGTTCAAAATAATGAAATATATCCCAAAATAGTCTTATTGACCCTTCAAGGCGAGCACTCAGTATAACTAAACTAAATTAAATGAAACTCTTTAACCATCATATCTTGTTTGACAACCTGGATGGAAGGATTGACGAACAATTTCGAGCATAGTATGTATATCTCGCAAGTGCACTCACGCACAGAATTTTAATTCCATAGGATTCTCAAAGAAATCTGTCCAAAGATAAAAGTCACTATATAATCCGACATTTCACTCATCCGGCCCTCCACTACTCCATCGTTTTCAGAAAGGCGAATAGGAAGCATTTAAAGTAAATCAGATCTCCTCGTAATGGTGTAAGTAACCTTGAGGAAGCATTAACGATTGATTATTGCTCAAATTTGCATTTACATTTTTAGTTTAAAGTATTGTAAAAACTAACTGTAAGAAACAGCCTCTACCCCGCTACCAACCACTTCTTCCTTTCGCCGATTTTTATTCCATGTAAGAGCTAATAGCACCTGAAAGTAATTCTAATGGTCACACACCCCTCCCACACACATGCATCGTCTTCCATTTTTGTGAAAGATTACATACTAAAACTTTGACAGAACGAGTTTCAAAAATTGGAGAGACTTGACCATTTTCAGAATGTTCTGAATTTGGCCATTTTCAGAATCAGAATGTTCTTTAACTATTGCGCCAGTATCTATATATTTAAAATAATAAATAAAACTAAAAGGATCAATCCTCAACTCTAATAACAGGTCCAATTTTACCAACCTTTATTTTATATAAAAATTCATATCTCTCAAATATACCATCAATGATCGACTTAAACCCACCAATTTTCGAGATAAATTGCAAAATTTCTACTTCACTGCATATTATCCATGGACTAAAACTTGTATCTTTGCGTAATCAGAAGTCTCCAAGCAAACCAGAGAATATAACTATCTTAGTGGTATCTTTATGTATAATGGTGTTTTGGCAACCTTAGCATGCTTTGAAAATCGCTAAGTAAATGGAGAATTTTAATTGGCATCTTACGTATAAATAAATTTGGCGATCTGAAATTGCCAAATTTGGCGTGAATGACTGGCGTTTTGGCGCGATCTGAAAATTGTCAAGCAAATCAGGGTATGCACCTATCTTGGTGAAACCTTGGCATTTTAGATAAAATGGAGTTTGGCAATCTGAAAATCTCAAAGCAAATCATTTCTTCTTGGCGTAATCTGAAAACGGCCAAATAAAGAAATAATTTTTTAAAAAAACAGGGAGCGAAGTATAAACAAATTATTCGCGTCTTATGCACACATAAGCATTCAAACTTAAAAAAATTCAAATAGTAAACGAGTTTTCATGAAAATTTGAAAAAAAAATTTATAATTCTGGTAATGAAATCATATGCAAAATTTTTATCTAATTAGTTCGCGGTTCAAATACTCAAGCAAACTGAAATGATGTCAAAAATACTTTATTCAAATTCAGAGAGCAAATGGAGAAATATGAAGAAATCTCAAGATCAAAAAAAAAAAAAATTAATAACTTCACAGATTTGGTAGTTACTTTCTTTAGGAAAATAAAATATTATTTTTCCTCTAAATATAATTTAAATATGCTTCTGAAAAAGCAAATCAAGAATTCAGAAAATAAGATAAATTTTGTTTAGTTTTTATACTAGCAACTATGATGATAAATGATTATTTGGAGGAATCAATTCCATTTGAACATTCAACATCGAATTCTGTTTTCTAACAAATGAATATGAATAACATGGTAATGAAGTTCAAAAACAAAATTGGCACGTCCTTCAATTCACTTTTACCAAATTCACTTTTTACCTTTTCCCATCGGTGTAGGCAATGCAAAAAATAAGCCATGCCTTCCATATCTTTTAAATATAAATAATTTCTGCATAATAATTATTGGAACCATTTTAAATGAGTTATACTGATATCATCAGAGGACTAGAAAAATAAGATTGCCATTTGCAAAATTGTAATTCAATGTATCACTCCGTGCTTCGAGCAGGAGTCCCCATCTCCAATCATTAATCGGAATTCAATGAAGGCCCCATGGCAACACTAGCATAATCGTCGAATTCAGACTGTGTTTATTGTCCTTAGCATTATTCGACTCTAGAGTTTTGCACAATAAAGCTATGAATATTTAATGAATGCTTGCGTATGTGTCTTAAAAATTAGCTTTGATAACTATGTAGTGTCCCCTCCCCTACAGTCCTGTTTACTTTGATGGACGAAGAACTTTATCGTAAATGTTTCGTTCGAAATTTGTACTTGTTTGAGATTTTATGATTCGTTCAGTGGTTGAAAAGTTGGTAAATTATAAATATGGAATATAGGACAAGCATTCGATTAATTTTTTAAAGCCTTCATCTATTCTTCGCTTGATAATGAGAAATATATTTAACTGTTTATTATAATTTAACTATGCAGAAACATTAAATTATTAATATTTATATTCACTGCAAATCAATAATAATGTTTAATTCAATTTTGCCATATGGTAACAACTTTTTTCATTATTAGGCTTGAAACGAGACTATTGATGATCATTTTTGTTGTTAGAACTTTATTTCGTAGTTTTATTATGAATTTTAACAAGAATCGAAAATTCTTAACTATCTATATATAATAATCAATGTGAATAATTAATTATTTTTAATAAAGGGTGTCCCAAAATTAACGCAGTATTCGAATTTACCACTATTCATG
>JAPMOR010039854.1:0-38718 GCA_026543865.1 Argiope aurantia
TCAAAATTCCCAAAGAGGATTTTTCTCCTAGCAAATGCAACTTTACATCAAAATCAATGAGTACCTCTTTCCTCACCAAACGCTCTATATATTATAACTGTTTTGTGATGTATTTTAGTATAGCCTTTAACATTATTCTTTTTAATATTTTGCTTATTATTTAACTAATGGGAACTCTATAGAGTTTTAAAACTCAAGTTAATAAGAAGTTAAAAAAATATATTGGCGAACATACATTATTCATTAGTTACCTGGTCACATTTTTCTATAAATAGGCTACTATAAATTCATTTTTAGGGACACATCACTGCTAAGTTTCTATAGTGAAAAATGCAGATATCATGTCCATCACAAATCATATAGATATTGTTACGAATCCGTAATGCTGCTTCCCAGCATAGTTGGTTCCATCATTGGAAAGAATGTTTTACAGTCATCTCTATGGGACAGAGTCTGGGCGTCGTGTTGGGGGTCCCAGAGCTTGGCGACAAACTTGGCGACCATTTGGCGACTTGGCGACCAATTTGGCGACTTTGGTGCCAAAATAGATTATACCCGAAACTTCGAGAATTTTCCCGATCCGTCCAGTAGGAACCGAGATACGCCTCGAACGTTCCTGATTGGTTGAGAGGCTTCTAGCCCCGCCTCCTGAGACCTATAAAAGGGGATACAGCTTCCAGAGAAGTCAAGTCAGTAATCCGAGCCAGAGTCGGAGAAGTAGAAGACGGAGGAGTCGGAAGCGACTGAGGCAAGCTAGTGCTGCACTGAGCTGTGCGCTACTGTCTGCGGTAGATTCTTGTTGTATGCTGCTGTGTATGCTGTTGTATGCTACACGTCTCGGGTGAAGATAATCGTCTTCTGTGCTGTATATAGTTGTCGCTTTGTGCTGCCCTGTGTGTCTTCGTGTAAATAAACGTCGTTGTTTTTATTCTACTTCTGCCTGCTGATTGAGCGTTCTTTACACCATATCACTCCCACTATCCAAACGAACCCCGGTAAAGAAAATTTCGTAACAATATTTTATTCGAACTTTCCTATAAAATTCATTGCTATTGAGAAGAAAGCAATCCAACTTCTTTTCTCGACTTAAAGAATTATTAAAATTTGCGCTTTATTACTTCATCAGTAAAATTTCATAAAAATAGTAAAATTGCATAATTTACACACAGAAATAAAATAAAAATGCTCTGATCCTGTTAAGAGCAATAATGTTTCTTTTTTAATTTATTGAATATTTTTTTTATTTTATGTCCTTTTTATAATTTAATAAATATTTACACGATATTTTGGACAAAATCGCTTAGTTAAAATATTGAATATTGTATGAAATAGACTAGTACACGGATTGTGCATAGAACATATATGGATGATACAAAGATTTGTACCACGACACCCAATAATAATAATATAAAAATCTATTTTCCTTTACCCTTTTATATAGGCACACAGAATCTAAACCAAATAATCCATAAGACGTCAGATGCATAAGTCGTCACGAAGAATAGTCAGGTATATCCTTTGCATTTCAATAAACTCGCATTTCTTTTATAAAAGCTAGAAAAAGTTTTTTTAAATGAAGAAATACTGCAACTCCCAAGTCTATAATCAATTTCAATGAACCTTTTTGAAAATAATCCTTTTATATTCGATGCCGTTCAGATTTCTTTTCAAAATGGGTAACTATTGTTGTAGTTGCATGAAAGGAATGGGACTACGAAGAAATCAATCATTATTTTTATGTATATTTTCACATAACGAATGTGTTCTTTCACTTATGGGAGGATCCGCTCAAAGAATTTGTCATGGAAGAAGTTATAAGACGATTTGAAAGAATATTCAAAACATATTCGTCTTTTATGGGGACGAATAGGAAATTGAAAACTACATTTTTAGGTATAAGGTAATTTTTTTGTCAAAGAAATTGATGAGAGTGGCAATGTTTTCGGTGCTTGTGATGGCTATAAGTGATCAGAATTCTTACTTCTGTTTGGTATGTACCAATGGTACGACAATGCAGTGAAAATATCTCTTTCCTGTCCATACTAATAAAATGCCTCTATCAAACATTGTAAATGCCACATGTATTCTTGCTCGAGAAAATCCAATGAGGTATTTTCCTAGTTTAATTCCATGCATAATAGACAATTCAAACTTTTCAGTAAACTACTAATATTGCTTTAAAATACTTAACTTTAATTCTTATTATTTTATTTATATATTTTTTCTTTTGGCAATATTACCCTGTTGTCTCAAAGTATAGACATCTTGCAATATTATAATGTTATCTTCCAGATGTTCTATAGCATTCAGAGTACCAAACAAGAATATGGAAACGCCACGGAATATCTTGCTAATTGGCTGCATTTGTAATTATTTTATTTAAAACATACTTAATTCTGCTCAATATTTTTTTATCTAAAACAAATTTTCTACTTATTGAAGGTCGTTTGTGGGGAACTAATAAATAATTCCAAGTAATTATAGTAGATTTTTAACTTTTTAAAAGCAAATTGAAACGAAACTGGAGATAAAAATATCACTTAACTAAAAAAGTAAATGTTAGAATATACAAAGAAAGATATCCAAAACGAGAAAGAACAGTGCAAAAAATAAGAAATTCTCTAAAATTGAATTCTGATTAACATCGAAAATTATAACATTTTCTGATCCGAATCGATCGAATTCTGTTCGAATCAGAATAAATCATAACCTGCTTCTGCAATTACGACAATGCAGTGAAAATTGAAATATTAAATACTTTTATAAATCTTATTATAGAATTTGAAAATTGCAAAATGTGTTTTAAGGGAATTGATCTTCATTTTATTTGATTTCGATTTAAAAAAAAAGCTCGAATTTCCGTTTATCTGACAGTTAAAAATCTATTTCTTTTCAAATTTTTGTAATCATCAAAAAAACGTGAAAGAAGCAAATAAATTTAATTCTGAAAATATTATTTTAAAATTATTATGAAATTTTATTTATAATTATTATCTCATTTGTTAATTACTATTGTAGCGGTTACAATTACTGCCTTCTCCTTCTTCATAGGTGGCGCTACTAGAGCCACCTATCAAGAGCCATGTTTTCCCATGATTCCTCATTCTTGTCTCTGGTGTTGTCCTTGCTTGCCGTGTGTATTTGTTCTATGCCTTGTTCTTCAATATGCTTGTGTTAAATGTTTGTGCCGTGGAACTTAACCCGCTAATAAAAAGTAGTTCCTGAAACTGAACTCATTCTTTCATCCATGGCATAACACATAATAAAGAGTCTCGTCCCTCTACACTATAAAGAAATCCTATTTATTTATTACCAGCGATTTCTTCAGCGATTAACTGGTACTATTGTATGTGTATAAGTATATGTAATTCTAATTAAATATTATAATCCTTTACACGATGTTCATGGTTCATTAAAAAAAGTCATTTTTAACATAAATATGATAGATATTATCGAAAGAATTGCAATTTTAACAACCATACACCTGTTCTATTTTTTGCGAACCTAAACTGTTCTAGTTCAACTCTTATTCATGATGCCGTTAAACCATTAAATATTTAAATATTCGATTAATATATCTTCTAACTGCATGTTATATTTCGCAGTAATTCGATCTCTTATTCCTCATGGAAAAAAGACTTTTAATTAGCTTATATTCTATTAAATTTTTTTAACTTTAAAATGTCGGAAGTTACCTTTCTACTATCTTGAAGAGCACATGTGCCAAATCTCAATAAACTCGGAGTTTCGTAAAAAGTATATAAGCAAACATACATCTTTATAAATATATATGTAAATATTTTATTTATCATTTAAATACTTCAAACGAAATTAAGATAAGCAATAAAATCGTTCAATAGTGAATTAATTTTAGTGAATATACAGGTTAACAGCTCTTACCGTTACTTGATAGCTAATTTTTAAACCATTAGTCAGTTAGTCAGATAGAAAATTGCTTTAAGTGACGAGTATACTTATATTTTATGTTATTTCAGTCAACAAATATATCTCTAAATCAATCGAGAACTTTTTTTACTGCTTCTCAATCCGATCAGTCATTTTTAATAAAAAATTACCGAAATTCTAAAACAAGATACAAAAAAAAATCTTCAATTTATGACAAAAATGGATTGAAATTTAGCTGTTTAACCTATATAGTTGTCATGTGCAATATTATTTTAAGGAACAATTTGGAAATAAAGTATAAAATCGATGCGTAATTGCAATTTACAGTCTCTTTAGTTTTGACTCGAGCCTTTAAATTTATCTTTAAAATTTGTCCGCAATATTAATTTTTAATGTTTCATAAATGATCAGTTTAGTCGCAGAAGAAAGGATTTTTTTAACTTAAAAATTTACATTGTCAAAGAAATTTTTATTAAATTTATTTTGTGGCAAAAGAACACTATATAAAAAAATTAGATTTTGTAGCATTTCGAAATATATATTTTTTGACTATAACAAAATAAAATATTCTTCTCGTCCCTTGATTTTTTTCCATTTGGAATTATATCTCTATATTGTTACAGCTTCACGCCGATAGATGTCGTACCTGTCGAGTACAAAGTTTTTGTTAATTCTTTTTTGTATCTGAACGTAGTGTGCGTAAGAACGATTTTGAGTTTTAGACGTGGCATCCAATTGCGAGTGGTGTCCTAATCTGTAACAGTCTACTTGAAGAGGCACAAAGAAAAGGTGTCCGAAAATAAAATGGTGTTCACCGAAAAGAAATGAGTTTTATTTGAAGAGATTTACATATATAATTCCAAATTAATTGGAATTATATCTCTTTATTAATAAGTTTGAAATTAACTATTGAGTCCTAATGAAAATATACAAACTGCTTATAGTAACAAATGTTCATTGGGATTAGGATACTACTCTACACAAATTTTTAAAATTAGCTATTGCGTCACATTGAAAGTAGGCAAATTGCTTCCAGTCATAAAATGTTCATTGGGATTAAGACACTACTTTGCAATTTAACTCTTTAAATATAAAAATCCCCAACATTTTGATTTAACTTATATAGAAGTTGTTTTGAAGCATTTACTGCAAATACTTTTTTTTAAAAGGAGATGTCAAATATATAGAAAAATAAATGCAAGTATCGTATGTCGATAAGAAAGAAGTAAAACCTTATTTTAAAAGTTAGGATAACTCTTTTATTGATAAAAAAATTCCTTTTTCATATCAATGACACTATTAAATTGACTTTAAATCCTTCGGCTCACATTTTGCATGAAACACCATTTGGAAAAGAAGTATCGCTCCAAAAATAAACTTTCTTCTTTTTTTAAATAGAGATGGAGCATTTGTCTGGGAGTGTCCGAATCTTCAATCAATTTAAAGAAATTCAATCGTACTGAAAGGCATTCCTGACTTTCAGCCTGACGGTTTACTTCTTCAATTCTACAAACGGAGTCTTCTCAGATATATCAGAGCAAAAAAGAACATTTGTATTTCCTATTTACAAAGAAGGTGTAGTAATCTCCTAAGATTTTTTTTCCTTATAATTTCTGTAGGAAATCCTGAGAAATTTAACTTTTAGTGCAGTATTTTGCATTCCTGGAATGGATTTTGAATAGAAAATTGCTATGTTTTCTGCAGTGTAAATTTATCACACTAATAAAATTGTTGATTCTTTAAAGAATTTAAATAGCATTAAATTACTTTCGGGTAAGAAAATACATGTTTAAATTTCATTTATTTTCTAATTTCAGAAAATATCTAGCATAACTTTATTTTGCTCAGTTTTACAAAAAACTTGCTGTAAACCTAATCTTCTCTACTAATAAGAAGCGATAAAATGTGTCTGTTTGTACTCAACAAGCTACACCATTTGGAACAGTCACTATATATTCTGAAAGGTAAAAATATGCATCCCATATAAATTTTGTTAAAATTAATTAGAATTTTAATTGTGTGAATATTAAGCAAATATAAGTGTTTATTTTGGGATATTATTCAAAATATTACAGTCCAAAAGCAATTTTTGAACTATTTTAAATTTTAAAATTACCTTTCTAATGATATCAATTTAGTTGTGCAGATTTTTCAGAATATCATTTTTAATTTTTATACATTTTTTACAAATTTTTAATAAGACTTTTCTTTGCTGATTTGGAATTTAAATTACTTTCTTAGTTTCATAAAATATTTAATCGCACAATTTTTTTTCAATCCTGAAATCTAGAGTAAAAAAAAAGAAAGACTTATTATTCTGCTTTTTGCAAAGAGAAAGTACAATACCAATAAAAGACACTGAACAATTTGAAATATATTACCAAATTACTTAAGTACTTAATGACAATCTGATATAATGAAATCAGACTTCCATAAAAAAAGTTCGTATATCAATAAATAGGAAAGGTGAAATTCTGTTGAAGTCACATTATTAGTAAAACTCCCTTTGTGTATATTAAGCCTAGAAAACATACTAATAAGTCAACTCCTACAAATTAGAATCTATTCCCACTTGAGCTAATTTCAGTTATGACAAATTAAGTTACTGCTTAATTTCTGATGTTATCACAAAAGTTCTTCCTACAGCCAAATACTTCTGAATTCAAATGAAATATCTGTTTAACTCTATCGGTTAAAGTTACAGTTTCCTTAATAAATATGAAATAGAAAAGATTAAATCTAATTAACCAAAATGAATGTTTGCATCATCCCAAAGCGATGGATCTGATGAAATGTTGCTCGATTTATTGCCGATTTCAAACACCAATGTTGCATGTTTGCCACATTTCATAATTAAACTTCACTTTCATTGAAAATGCCATCCTCATATTAATGATATATTTATTCTATTAGGGAATGTCAGGAACGTAGACAGCCTATTTAATGATTCGTGGCAGATATATGGACTGTTACAAATTTGTCTTTGTAAAGTTAGAAATGTGTTTCATCTAATGAAGTTCCCTTTTCTATAAACAAAATAAATTCAATTTGAAATAATTGAGTAACATGTAACATTAAATTATTTTCTTTTTTTATATCTCATCTATTTATATACAGTAATGTGATCATTTTTGGAAATACGTCCTCTTAACCTTATTAGGTTATTTTCAGGAATAACGTCCCTTAACTCAAAATATATCAGAATATATTAAATAGAGGGCTAAATAATTGAACACGAAATAACACTTAATAATAAACACGAACACGAGACATTTTCATTCATTTGTAAATGTTAGCAAGATCTCCATTGTTTGCTAGTTTTGAGATATGGTCACGTGTTCTCTTCATAGAATACAAGTTCCAAGAAATTTTTCAACAGTGTGCTCCATCCCATGACATATTGTTTCTTAGTGAGCATGAGCTAGTTCTGATAATCTCTTCAAATTATATTATTTGTTTCACTTCTTTAAACATTTTGCGTTCGATTTTATATACTAATTGTTTGAGTGTTATACATTTTTGTTAGATGAAATTTGCTTCTATATGTGTTTCCACGGCCCTCAATTAAAAAATTAATTAGAATTTAAAAATTAAGATACTAATTATTTTTAAAGGATGCTACTACGCAATAATAGTAATAATTCTCAAATCTTGCTTAGTTAAAAATTAAGCAAGTTTTGAGATTTTGTTTCGATAACACATAAATATAATATTGTACAAAAGTAAAATGGGCATCATTTTTAAATTTAAAAGAATTGTTTTTAATCATCCTAACTAACGTTATTAATTACCATGGAATATTTTTCGAATATTCACAATCTTATAAAAATGTTTTGCCTAAATTTCAACATTATAAAATTCAAATAATCTTTATTATTTCATCAAATATAAATTTCATAATTCTCTTTCATTTTTTGAAATATAAGATAAAATATTCTGTATATAATACGAGCAGTTTAAAACAGCAATCAAGAATTGTTATCTTATATAAAAAATAAAATGCATTTTTACTGAATTTCATAAATGAAATTTCGGCACTTTAATGAAAGTTTCTTCAACTCTTTATGATAGAAGTCATGATAGTGATAAAAATGACACAGGCAATATGTAAAGTAAGAAGTGATAGAAAATAATATGATGGAGTGCGAAGGGTTGTTTTTTAAAATAATATCTAAGGTGCTTTCTAATTGTGCAATTCAAAATTTGCTAGTTACATAAACTAGTAAAAATTGTTGAAATGTTAAAGTCATTGAAACACTTAGAAATTAATCCTTAATTCTGTGAAGTTTTACTTTTTTCCCCAGCATAAACTTAAGTGTACTTTTAATCACCAAAGATATGTTTCCCCTGTAAATATATTTTTATGCAATATATGATATTTTTATGCTATTTATATGCAATTAGTCATTACCGAATATCTGATACTGCATAATTGATATGCAATTTCAATGGTATCCCAGGCAAAAGGATCGATGTCGTAAAAATATTTTTAAAAAGTTTTACATAGTTTATTTAATTTAAACATTTTTATTTAAAATCAAAACAACATTGCATAAACAAGAAAAATAAGTATACCTTTAGTCGGTTTTGACACAATCATTCTAAATTCTGAAAAAAAAAATTATAATTTTTTAATAACACTTTGTCAAATAGTATGAAAATATTATTTTCTAAAGCCATCTGTACTTATAATAAAGCTCAATGTGTGTGTGTGTTTGTGTGTGTGTGTGTGTGTGTGTGTGTGTGGTGTTGGCGCTCTACAGGCCAGACCATTCAACCCACAGCTACCAAATTTGGCACGTGTATACCTTGGAGGTCAGGAATGTGCACCTGGGGGTTATTTTTTCGAAATTTTAATTAGAATTTTATTTATTTAAAAATTAAGCGAAATTTTGGCATGTTTTGCTATAACTTCCGAACATATTACCGCACAAAAAAGATTTTTACATGAAGTTAAAGATCAAAAATTTATCTTAAATGATACCAATGTTTTAGTCTTAAAATTAAATTTCTATTTTTAATGATTTTTAAATAAATATTTTAACTATATTTTTCAACAATTTTTTTCGTACAAAATAAAAATAAAATTTTAGCTGCACGAGCATTCATGGGGAAACAATAGCTTTTTTCTAAGTGTTGCCATCACATTGATTCAAACTCCAATTAAAAATAAATTAAATCTTTTTGGAAATGAAATCGTCTGTAGGAAATAAAACAAATAAGAAGTATTATTTTTCTCTAAAAAATAAATTCAAGAAAAATTATTTTATGATCTTTTACACTCTCTATAATTCTATAATATTAATCCAATAAATCAGTTTTATTTTAAGGCAAGTTTTGCTTAATATGAACAGGATATCCATTCAAATCAGGGCCACACAGCTAATTTGTAAACCTTTAGTAAGACGCAGATCTGCTAAAATGGTCTAAATGGAAAAGGATTATATTTTATGTAACTGGATTCAATAAATGCTCTAATAAATAACGCATTTTTGATTTTACATAAAGCTTCTGCTGTGGAAATCACGATTAACAAAATGTTCTTGAAACACTAATATTTTAAATAAAAAGAGTTAATTTCCAATCAACTAAATCAATCACTTAAACTGACTGATTAATGAAAATTTGAACATCACTATTCAATAAAAAAAGGATAATTTTAGATTTTACATATTTCGTTTCAAAGAAAATGCGCCAATCAGCGCGCAGGTTTCTCAAGATTAATTGGCCTAAGATTATGAAAATGTTGAGTTTTTCTAAATTTTTAACATTCAAAACTTCATAAATAACTCTTAGTTGATCGTGGATAATAGAAACATTCATTCATTTATTTAAAATTTGGTGTGTCCACAATATTTCTCAGTGTGTCCAGAAAACTTTATTTAGAATGATGACTTTTAATTATTTTTTTCTTGTATTTGGTTTTCAGGAAATAGAATTATTTACAAGCTTACCTGGAAGGCATTATATTCAATTCTAGCTATTTTTGGCAACAAGATGGATTGCCGGGAATAACGACTGTTTTGTATTTCAATTAAATCTCTTGATTAACCTAATATGAAAATCCCTCAACAAAGTGATTTTAAACATTAAATTGTGAGATAATGTAATTCCTTTATTTTTATTTCCTTATACCCATACAGAATATTGTACTCACGAGCCTTCCTAATAGAGTTAAATCCCGTAGCGTTATAGAACCATTAAAAAATTAAATACCGGGATAATATTTTTTTTTACATTTCTCACTGTCTTACTCGATTATTTAAATTCACTTTCCGATCCCTCATAAAAATTTTGCAGATATTAACATTTTTTTTATTTAATTTCTGCAAAAGAAAAAATTCGTGATTTCAATTTTATTGCAAAAATGAAATCTAAATTTGAAAATTATAATTTCACTTGTTTCATAATAGACAAAAAGAATATCTTTGAATGGATTTAGTTCAAAATTTCATTGAAAAAAAATCTATAAATTTTGTCTGAAGTTTATACACTGTATTTCATCCATTTAATCCAAAATCATTTTCATGTGATGTGTTCATAGACAAACATAATGCCCAAAATGTGTTTTTCAATCTAAAGAAAATCTGAAACGTGGAGAATCAATGGAATCTGGATTCGAATTATTTGACAATTATAATACTTTTTCTATACGTCGTATAAAAGAAAGTAGAAATAAAATAAACCAAAAAAATTAAATTAAATAAACATTTTAGTTAGATAATAAATATTTTGGATAATTTTTACTCCCACATCTTCCATCCAATGCAATTGAACCAATTTTATTCCACAGTTGGAAAATAAAGATGAGGAATAATTTAGTTTTCAAAAAAAAAGTCCAGGTCTAAGTAGGATTTATATATGAGGATACTATTTTAAATACCCCTTATTCTAGAGAATTTCTAAATATTTTATCACAAATAGTTTTAAAATATTGCTAGTAAATCTTCATGATATTTTCCATCATATACATGAAAATATTGTACTGCATCTTGTTCTTAAAGGGTTGCTTTTGTCATATTTACTATGTTTAGTTCTCAATTCATGAAAATAATTTAATATTTATACGCGATATTTAAACTCTTAAATCCTCAACCATTGTGCCTTTGTTTTATACAGGTACAGAAAACGCTTCTAAACTTTATAAGCTAAAATTATATTTCACAAAGGCACCTTTAATGTATTTGTTAAAAGCACATTATCTACAAAAGATAAGAATTTATCGTTATTGCATCTCTTTTCGGGAAGGGTGTAATCTATTTGGATTATAAAAAAGATGAAACAGTTAAGGAGTGCGACTACGTTTGGAATGAATTTTTTAAACATATAAAAAATTCATATTTTTGGGTAAAAGATATCTAAAAAAACACAAATTATGAAACAAAAAAGAAATTAAGAAAATATTTATAAGTTTAAAAATGGAATCTAAGTATCGTATCATATATCGTACAGTAATTCATAACACAGATCTTCCCGTTTTTAGGTTGAGAATTATCTCGTGCATCGATGGATAGACGGTCTAGAAAGACACAAATCAGAAAATAACTTTATTCGGATATTAAGAAGAAAATTTGGAAATCGTATATAATAACCGTCTATATCTGGTATATGAAGAAAAAAAACCGTTCGTGTGAAGTACCCTATTTAAGAAGAGAAACCATTTCCTCAATAATAATTTTCCCCTGAATAGTTATTCGCTATCCATGCTCACCATCCACAGAACTGATGACCACGTTTAGCATGTGAATAATTCATCATGATCATTTGTATCAACTTAATAATTTAGCCTTCTCTGAGTCAAGCTGGTCGAAAAGTTGCTTTCGCAGAGAGCAGACAAAATTGCTTATTTATTCCGTCCCAGATGTATTTGCTGTAGAAATTCTGCTATCATCTTACCAAGGAATATTTTAGGAAGAATCATCCGCTGCATTATTTCCCTCGAGTCCGCCGCGTTAACAGTTTGGGAAGTTCATTTTTTCGTACCTTGCTTGGATTCGATGGGGAGAAAAGTGCTAATAGCCAAAGACGTCGCACTATGTGTTTGCTTTGATGTATGTTGAAGATTGGAATGAGGTTTCTCGGGCAACGATCATTTTTATTAGTGTCTGAATGTTCTTATAAAAGAGCAATGAACCCTATATTGTGAAAGTTATCTATATATAAGTCGATTAATGTTGGGGAGGAATATAGCGCATATACATATTTTGGAATTATGGCACATATTCATTATAGGTTAAGTAATGAAAGTTCTATAAATATAAAATGACTTCGATAATAGTGCTATATTGCTACTTGAGCAACTATATTACCAAGGAATATATTCACATTAACATTATGAAAAATTATTCACCGATCGGCTTACAGTTTTTAATATATCGTTACCATCGTATAAGCGAAAGAAGATAGTATATTAATTCTTTATCACTTCTATTTCCCAACTATAAATTTCTTGTTAGTGTAAACTATAATTAATTGAAAGAGATTAAGTTTTTAATGTATCACAATTTTTAAATCAAGTTTCCAACCTTCCAAATTACATTATTATAAATGGTAACCCCCCATAGCGTGAATACTCTAAACAGCATATCCAATCTCATAAATATAACATGAAACTTAATTGCAGAACTCTTTTGTCCGAACATCTTGCAGGACCAAATAGCTAAATCTGGAATGGAACAATGATAGTACATATCATTTATCAAGATTTATCAAGGACACTGTATATTAAGCTAATCATATTCCAATCTCTGCTGTGAAGGCCTTTATAGAATACGTCGAATGCCCCTCCTACTTCTAAGTGCCTCAAGTTCCTCTCTCCTTAACTTATTTCCCGATCGACCAACGCGCATTAAAAGTGGCATGAAATGATAGAAATTGTGAAGAATTCAATATACACCCTTACACACCCCGACAGAACTGACTGCATTCCAAATTCAAAATCGATTTTGGTATGAAGTCGAGATTTGTGGGGAATGCAGTGTCATTCAGCTCTAAATGACATTAAGGAATTGAAATTGCGGAGGGTTACATATCTAATCCTACTCACTACAGTAAGATTGACTGATTTCTACATACACATCGGTTTGGTTAGAGTAATCGATTATGGAGCGATCTCAAATAACTGGTTTTCCAGTTATATTCTTTTGAATTCTGGAAGATCTATGTCACTGGTTTAAATAAAGAATGGAATAAAGTACGTTATTACATAAAATCATGGAATATACAATTTATTAAACTGAAATAAAATACAAAAATTATTATTAATTAACAATTTATCATATATTGTTCACTTATTTCTCAGATTTTTAATCCTTTTTTTTTCCACCAAACAAAATATTCATATATAACTCCTAAGTATTTTATATTATTTTCTATGCGAATATTTAATATGTTCCCTGACATGACTCTATCTTGATATTCGGACTATTTATCAAATCAAATGATCCTTACTTTACTATATCTGAAATAAAGAAGGGGTAATTTAATAGCAGGTGTGAATCACAGTGAAACACGTAGCAGTCAACATGTTAAAAAATTCAGAATTTAAAAAAATAGATTGTTAAATAAGTTTGCTAAATTCTTTTAAGTATGAGTAGTTAAATACCTCCCCCCCCGAATTAAAAATGATTAATTTATAATAATGAAATTTAACAAACAATTAAATGAACTATTAATATCCCATTATATTATAAATAAGGGAAAATTATTCTATATTCAATAATAATTTTAATAATTCAATGTTAACACACATTGTAGTTTTGATATTTTTTAATTGAAAGATTTTTTATTAATTTTTTACTGCGCAACAAAGCTAACTAGCGATCTGTCCCTAGATTATGGTGGACAATTATAAATATTATTTACTTTAATGATAGAAGTTGTTGTCAAAACAGAATAAAATACAAAACAATTATTCTTGGCGAAGATTAGATTGAGAAGTTGTTCTGTGGACAGGGCTAAATCTTAGTGGACATGGCTAAGTCTTAGTGATCGTTTGCTGGCGTATTTTGTTTTGAATTTGGAGGATTTTGTCAGAGGCTCCACATTAGCTAGGAAGAAATTTCTCGAGATCTTGCGATATACATCATCACTTTTTTTAAACTTTTTTGAAGCTTAATTGTTTATTTACTAAACCACTTACATCAAAGTACTTGATACATTTGTCTCGGTTAAAAACTATTTAATAAAAAAAAATATTTTAAAACAAAAAATAGATTTTATACATTAATAGACATAAAAACTAAATCGCAACGCATTAAGTGATTTTGGAAATAAACCATCGTGCTTGAATCAGATAAGCCTACAAGCTTACTTAAATAGTAAATAGCATTCCTAAACAGTCATTTTTTTTAATTCGAAATGAGTGCTAAGATCAAATGTAGTGGAAATAGTTTTTTCATATACTGATAACTATTTCTTAGAAACTATAATAGCGGACTGAAGAGTCGATTTCTCGGATTTCTTCTTTTATGCCGACTTAAACGATTTCACTTCATCATTTTGGACAAGTGAACGATTTTGCAGAAAGAAATAAAGCCTTTTTGTTTTGTCGATTTCGCATCATTTTTATAACGGAATGGCAGTACATTCGTATCGTTTCCGTTTGAGTCCATTATCTAAAGTCACGTATACCATCTTTTAGATTTAATGACGTTATAAAACTCCCTTTACTTTTTATTCAGTTCGGACTTGTTTTCATTGTGATCTTTTCTTTGACTTTTAGTCTGAGAAAAGAACTTAAAATGAAAATAACAATACAAGCAACGAATTTGACGACAGTTGTGTTGAAAATGTATTATTCGACGTTTGTCATACAATTGTGCTATATTTATCATTTTCCTTACAAACGACCGTTCTTTGCTTTCTATTTATAATTTAGTGTGACTCATTTGAGTTATATTACGTGAAGATGAACTGAATTCCCCTTACTTTTAAATTTTTTTTCTACTGAAGCATGCTTGATTTCGACAAAATTCTTAAGGCTACAAAAGAGTATTTAATATACAGGGTAATTCAAAATGAATATGGCTATAACAAACGGCTATAACTATTTAATGAAAAAGTATCTATCGATAAGTTTAACACATAATGTAGACGGAACTTCAAAATTCCCCATGCCCAAAACAATTGAAAATACGCACTTGCGTCGGTGACTGTAAACATGCTTCAGAATGTATGGCGCGAAATGGAATACCGTCTAGATATTGTCCGTGTGACCACGTAACTTTGACGTATGTATACAAAATGTTGAAGCTCTGTCTACATTTTTTTGTTTATCTTACCGAAAAATTCTTTTTCATTAAATAAATATAGCCGTTTGTAATCCCTATATTCATTTTGAATTACCCTGTATATTCACATGAAACAAGTTATATCTTTTTAGCACTCTAAATTTGCCATGGTTGAATTATTTTTAAGCTATTATATACGCTTTATTAACTTTTATGCAGTATTATATAATTGGCATATAATGGCGAACTAAATAGAAAAATAATATTAAATATAAAGTAATTGCATGCAATAAATATAATCTATATCTCGCTTTTATTCCATTTTAATTTGGCTGTAGCAATGAAAGTTTTAAAACGCTTACCGAAAATTTATTATTAAATTCATACACAATAATTCCTTATTATTAATAATAATGATAAGGATTAGTGAAATCTGAAATGTTAGTGTGTCAAGGATATTTTTCTAAACATGATTAATAGGATTACCACTATATAAGAATTAAGATTTCGAAATTATCTAAGCAATGCATTAATTGATTAAAACTATTTGAGATATAATTATTTACTCCATTTGAGACATTTTCCTAGTGAGAAATATAAAAAAACTAATTAGATTTCATTTTAAATCTTCTTAAAATAATTTAACATTCCTTGAAGCTTAAAATTGCATTGTAAACCTGATAAATCAACTTATTGCACAACATGCATACAATAAATTGAATTTTCGGCTAAAGTATCGAAAAGTATTAATAAGTATTAGTGTATTAAAGAGTAAAAATATTAAATTATTAATAAGTATTCGAGATTTTATGTAAATTCGTCTTAAGTATCGCAGAATTTCATAAATGTATTGGAAATAGAAGCAATAGTAAGACAACTGCTTTTCGTTGTATCAGCAGAGGAATCGAAATGATATAAAAAAGATGATGTAGGCCTAAATTTCAGGAATATTCTCTTTCTTTTTTTAAAGTTCTTTAAAGAAAAAAATGATTGATATAAAAAATTGTATTAAAGAGCTGTACCATTTTAATAGATGAAACATGGCTATCGCATATTCCATAAAAAATCATTAGATATATAGAGTATATCTAATATTTTATCAGAAAAGTGGGTATTTTGGAAAATTTGCAGCGGAGTAATTTGTGTTGAGGTTTAAAACAGAACCTTCAATACAAATGGTGAATTTTCTTAGCAAAGAATGAGCAGATGAAAAAGAATTCTTGATATGTTTATCATTAAACGAAGATTAATTGAATATGATCGTATAAAACTATTCTTTTAATAGTTAGCATAATTAGAAATTCTTATAATTGAAAGAACTCAATAAAATGAGGTCTAAAAGAATTCAATAAATATAAGAAATGTTCAACCACAATATAAATGATCATTTTTGAAGCTTTGAAATTATTTTGAGGCATTGAATTTGAAGCATTAATTTGTATATTCTGATATTTCTCTAAAATATCCACGTTATGTTAATAAAAATTTTAATTAAAAAATTGCTTGAAAAATTTTTAATGCATCTAAACAAAAAATATCATATCCCCTTCTTCATAAATGGTTTTGAATGATAAAGTTATATAACATAAAAAAACGCACAAAATAGAACTATGAGGTAAAAAAAGTAAAAAAATTCTATATTATATACTAATCATAAATAATAAACGCCTAAAATCAAAAATTATAAATTATTAAAACACTAATTATAATACAGGTTCAAAAAGATTTCAAAAAATAAATGTAATTATTATGTGTTATTGGATTAAGCAATATCAAGAAAATATCGGAAATATTAAAACTTATTTAAAATGTCGAATTAAATTGCTCCAAACGAAGAAACTAAACAGCTAATATCACCTAACGTCTTCAAATACAAAATCAAAGAGAAAAAATTTTATCTTACAAAAAAGGCAAGCGATCGAATAAGTCAATGTAAAAAGAAACGAATTGAGACAATTTCTATCGCCTGTCCAGAACCAGAAATCAAGTGTTATACCTTAATGGAATCCTCCTTCTTTGCAGTCAGTTATTACAAAATAAAATGATGTATTTCCGAAAAGAGATGAAAAGATCAAATACTATAACTATACATAAAGCTAAATATGAATATATCATTAATACTTTTATAAAGAAACATATTGAAGCAGATTTTGAATGTAAAATGAAAAGAATTGAAAAGCATATTAAATCCTTGTTTGATTTTAGCACAAAAAGATATTATCCAAAACAGTTTTATATCTATTTCTCATTTGAATAATAACTAGAGATATTTTATTCTTTTATGACATTTCTTTTCATCGCAAAATATATTCCGATATGAATCAGCTTTCTGAAGATTTTATTATAGATCATATATTATTCAGTAATAAACCAATATATTGAACTTGCACTTTTAGAATATACTGATTGCATCATAAATTACTTTTTTTCGGATATCCTGTTGCTTTTGCCGAGTTTCGATAGGCAGAATACATTTATACTCAAACACTTATTTCTATTTATTACTGTTTACTATATTTATTACAACTTAGTAATATAATTTTAGATTATTCTTAATAACGACTTAAGTTTACCACTTTTTTTTCGTCTGTATTCACCACATATTCCCTTAATTATTTCATCTGAATACTTGATTAACGTAAGGATATCGTAAGATAACGTAACCATAATTTCTTAAGTCTTCACTTTACGAAAAGTATCTAAAATTAACATAAGTGACATATTGAAAAAACGACAACACGAATTGGGACAAGAAAACAAAGCTAAATTCTGAACGGGAAAAGTTTATATAAAATACTGAATCAGTTTTTGTAAAGTAAATAAACGCTTGTCTTTTTGAATCGAATAAAAAAAGTGGGAACTTCGACATGAAGTGAATCAAAGAGCTCGCTAATAATACTAATTTACTCCTACAAAGCAACTTTTTTATCCCCCTATATACACACATTAAAGATATAACTGTTGGTTTATTTGTCCACATTTTTTTGTTTGAAAACATTTAATCTGCTTTCTGTAATGCTCTTCTAAGCTGTTAAAGAGTACGTTTTTATCAAATGGTTTCCATTCCACTAAACTCGTTTTCCTTCTTCGCTTTAAACCAGTAATTAGTGTCTTTATTTTATATTGTCCAAATGGCAATAATGTGACTGATGATCATTGGAGTGTTAACTTGGTAGCAACTAGTAACAACTCTTATAAAATAAAAATACTTTTTATAAAGTCTTAACAACTGCTTTCATGTGCTGAGTAAACAACCTATAAATGTAATAAATACTTACACAAAAGAAATTTAAACTACTAATTTTAATTAAGTTGATTAGATTTAGTAGATTACAATATAATTATTTATTTAAATAAAAGATTAAATAATAAAAAGTAAAATATTATGCATCATTTAATAAGTTTTTATATTAACAAAATGGAACAACTTGATTATAGTGGAGTTAGAAAATTATTTCAATCGAATTGTTTTGCTGTGAATGATCTTTTTTTAATCGAAGAAACGGTAAGGACCTAATTATAACAAGTATTTGACCTTACATTGAGCTGTGTTTTATATTTTATTTATTATAAATAATTTTAAAATTATTTAATGCCTGTATATTAAGTAATTGCCTTGTAAATTATTACCATAAAAAGCATCTTAATATAATAAAACAATTTTTAAATAATTTAAATACTGTAACATTATTTTTTTAATAAAAATTAAATATTATTTACTTTATTCTATCCGTTTGAAGTGTTTAGTAACGTATGAATATACTTGATAAAATCAAAATTATCATCCATACCAAATGAAATTTATACAAGAAACATTTTGAAAGACATTTTTCTAAACAATGCATCAGCTTGTAACAATAAGGATCCCTTATTTGGATCAAAATACTCAACACAAGGAATTATAATGTTTACACGATTTCAGAAAGAAAACAATTAAAATGTCGTATGTAAATCTTGGTTAAAGAAAAACATCCATATCAGCATATTATTTTAACAACAAAAATGTTATAAATTTAATTTTAGATAATTATATACATTATTTTATATTATATAATTATAAGTTTAATTTTATAAATAGATATATATAATTAAAAATAAATCATTGACTATTGTTACTAATCGGGTCATAATGCTTCCAATAGCTCTACATTTTGTTCTCTTACAGAGTGAAAATTATCAATACGATGGAATGATCTCTGGAATTTTTGGACCAAACAATATAATTATTAGATCTTGAGTTCAAATCGTATGGTCCTTTATAATTATTTGATTAATCCTTGACTTAGATTTTGCAGAAAATTTATATTAAACAATTTTGCATCTTTATATTCTAAAACATTCTTAAAAGGAGATCTTCAGTTGACTGATACTTAGGGCTATTTCTGTCGATGTTATATAATATTTTGTAGCGTATTCGTTTTCTGGATATCAAAAGTAAAATTCATATATTAATACATTTTTACTGGCTTCCAAACTATAAAATTATTATTTATAAAATTTATAAATGAATTTGCTTATGTCGTAACAAATTAATAATACAAGCGGTGTTCAAATGAAAAGTTTCGAAACGTCGTAACAACGTAACCTTAAACATATTTGCCTATACCGCTATGGGAGAATGTAGCGAGACATCTAGACATGCGATTGGAGTCTCCGTGTTAGATTAGAGCATGCGCGGATGCGCAGGAGGGAGCAGAGGCTCTTATAAAGAGCGCCGTCCAATTGACGTGGCAGTGCATGTGAAGACAGGATGACACAGGCACAGAAGAACCATTAACTCCGATGTGTACTGTGAGACACTCCGAAGACTAAGCAGGTCCAACAAGAAAAAAAGACCGGGTTACTCACGGAGGGTGTGGTTCTGCTCCATGATAATGCGCGTCCACACGTCTCCAGGGTCACACACGCGAAACTGACCAGGTTCAAGTGGGAGCA
The DNA here is from genome assembly GCA_026543865.1 of Argiope aurantia. Classification (NCBI taxonomy): domain Eukaryota; kingdom Metazoa; phylum Arthropoda; class Arachnida; order Araneae; family Araneidae; genus Argiope; species Argiope aurantia. The sequence goes on from JAPMOR010039854.1 coordinate 20,073, forward strand.
ACTCTACCATCCGCCCTACAGCCCGGACATGTCGCCCTGCGAATTTCTTGCTTTTCGGTCCCTGAAAAAATATCTAAAAGGGAAGCGCTTCAACTCGAACGGCGAACTCAAAGACGCTGTGAAGGACTGGGTCTCGTCACGGCCACAGGAATTCTGGGAACAAGGAATCCTTTGGCTCGTTAATCAATGGGATCGTTGTGCTCAGGCCTATAATGTATAACTTGAATAAAGTTTTCATTTATACCCACAGTGTTTTTCCGTAACCCTTTGTAATAAATCATTTATTAAACTTTCGATTATGCATTGTTTATTTAATTCATACTTCTTTTAATAGCATTTGAAAGACACGTCATTTTTGTATTATATTTACGTAATGTTTTGTTTTTTACTGATTTACAAATTTTTTTTGTCTTTATATTGATATAAAATAGTAACCAATGAAAAATTGCTATTTCCATTTGCTTTGAATATTAAATTATAAATTTATATTTTACAAATAATAAAACTGAAAAGAAAATTATATAGATCAGTATTCAATAGGAATGCATAGTTATATCATCATGTTTGTTACTAGGCTTTCCTAATTGCGCCAGCCTTAAAAATAAACATCAAAAATAATCTGATGCAATATAATGTAAGATTTTTCTGCCTTCTGCCTCCGTGCATCTTTTAAAATAAAGTAAATATACATTTTGTGGAAACAAAGAGGAACCATAGGAGCTCCAGATTTGTGGTGTTAAGATGTTATATAGAAATTAGTATATATATATAATGATATTTAAAATCTAATTTAATAGTAATTAATTTCCAAAATTTTATCTTAATTCATCCCGTATTAACTTCATTCCAAAATATTCTCTTATTTCCTGATCCACTTCCACCTTTTTCATTTAATTAATGAAACAGAAGCTCTGTAAAATTGCTGAGATCGACAAGTTCCTACACTCAGATGGAAGGGATAAAAAATTGTCGAGCCAATCACATTCTTTTAAAAGATACCTACAATTCTCTTACCTGGGTCGACATTTGTAGAGAAATCCCTATCAAAATCTCACAGTATATAATCACTGGGATAAATTTTCATTAGCTCTTTCTCATTTCGCTCTCGTTTTGTTTTGTGTGATGTGTTTCGTCGCTTCTTCTTGAACTTAAATTATGCCTCCCGGTATGGAATAAAAACGAAGTTTAAAAATTTCAAAGTGTCTTCTCTCTGTCTTCCACGATTCTGCTAAAAAAATTATATTTACATATGTATTTTATACATGTTGCAAAATATTTTTAAAAATTTTAGTAAAACACTGGAGAAGAAAGGCAGTAAATATTTTATATTTCCTAGATTTGTTTGTTTCTTTTGTTTTATTTAAAAAAATGTTGAGCCGCTATTTTTAAACTCTTTTTAATGATCCGGCCACAATGAATGCTCAGATACTCCTTGAATATTCTAAGTATCTATAATCACTACTACCTTGATACATTGACAGCCGCGACTCATACCAGATATCCGATCCATCCTCTAATTGCTGTCTATTTACTATAGTAGAGAAGAGGTAATCGTATTAAATAGATAGTTCGGAACAATCACATAGAATAACGATGCAGTCAAGTTGTTAACAACAATTTCATCAATGTATTGTTGGGGATTTTGAAGGTTCAGTTATAGACCATTTCCTAAAACATGTATATACTTGAGATTTCATCAAATTTAATATATTTGAATTTTGACTTTAACAATATAGCATTTTCCCATTGTTTCATAATTTAATTGGTGAACACCTCTCGTTTGAAAAAATGTGTTGTATTAATTAATTATTAATTCAATTAATTATCCGTACATTATTTTGGAATTTTGTGGATTATGGGTTATTTTTTATCATGAATTATAACGTCTTTGAAAGCTTTAATATATGTTTGAGAAGTAATACTCATATGTGGCACAGAAACGACGATTAATTAAGTTATATTATTTGCCTGTTTTAAAGCAGTACTAGGACTATTTTGGGTACCCCTAATAAATTTAAAATCGGAATCAGATGATGTGGATGGCACGTGAGTTGGCATCCATCTTTCCAGGCTTCCGCAACACATCAGTGAGAAACATTTGGCTCCGATGTATTTAAAGTACTCGATACTAATTCCACCATTTACAGTACATCAGTGGAATCAGTATCGAACTTAGAATCTTCCAGTCCTGAAGTCGAGGCTTTACCACCACCATTTCCCGTTAAGAGGCTATATCTTAGAAAAAGTTGATTCAATTGGTTTGTGTTGCAGGGTTATTTGATTTAAATAAAGATTTATTTAACAACTTTATTTCCAATTTAAGTGATGATTCATTTTTTGATTGAAAATCAACAAAATAAAATATTTTTAATAAAAGCAATTGAAAATATGTCTTTATTTATGAACAATAAGATGTCATTTGTTTATCCAATGAAACGTTCAATAAAGTATTTATGTTATATATATTAATAATAAAGTTTTAAAATTGAAGAAGAGGATAATGTTTTAACTATGCATTCATAGTTTTGATTTATTGGATTACAGTTTTTAGAAAAACCGTTAAATTGAAATAAATGCAGAATTTATTTTAAAATATAATGCCATTGTTACATAAAAATTATTATTTAATACGATTATTTACAAAGAATTATTTTGTGATTATTTCGGTTTGTGAATATATCTTGACACTCATTGCATTGTCAAAATTATCCAAAAAGGAAAGTCTTATTTTAAGAATTTAAATTATTTCCTTCTGGAAACCAAAATAACTTTTAGATTTTTCTGGAAAATTATTATATTTAATTCATAAACATTTCTCTATGAAACATTAGTTAAATAAAAAATAATTTTTATATGAATTGATTATTTTTTGAAATTTTAGAGCTTTACTAAGCTGCATTATGTATTGATTTCAAATTACAAAATCGATATGAAAAATGTGAATATTGTATCAGAATATTATTTTCAATCTATAACACGAATGTTATTTTCAATCTGAGGCAGATATGAGTATTTTTCTAAAACTTTCGAACTAAATATTAACATATTTAGCGGAGAGTTACAAATTAATTCCTTTCAAATTCTTACAAATACCAATTCCTTATCATTAACTTCCCAATCTATTGCTGAAACGATATTTTAAATCCATTAAGCTGACATCTCCATGCATAAAACATGTTATTTTGTTCACAAAGTTGAACCGTTTATGGACCATGTATGGAATTCTTCAGTTTATTCTCATGTATATTCTATAAGATGTGATAAATTCATTGCTGTATGAAGAATTTGCATTTGAAGTAAATGCAATTCATTTCAAACTCGGAACGCTCTTTTAGCAACACACAATTTCTATTCAAGTAATACATCAAAGCGAAAATACTTCTACAAATAAACCCAACTTTGAATAAAAAACATTGTCAAATCATTCGAAAAAAACACTCCTTTGAAATGCAATTGATTTCTTATTAATTATCTTATTAATATGATGTAAATTGCTTCTTTAATATGAAGATAAAGTTTTGAAATGTTTATTTATCAATTTTTGATGTGATATGGTTTAAAAATTTTGTGCACTTGCGTATTCTCAATGTTAACACTCTTATTGTCTTTTAATGTATTGACTTGCTTTTGCATGCATGTAAACGTTAATAACTCAAAAATGCAATAACTTAAATGAAATTTAATATGTAATTTATTGGTAAACGAAATTTATTATGTAATCCATTGGCAAACTTGGTTTCAATCAGGTTGCAAAAAAAGGTGTCAAAAATATATAATTGGCATTATGATATTTATGTAATAGCGGCCATTGATAAAAATAATCACCAAAGATCATTCGCTAATTGACTTTTCATATCTATTTTTCGCTAATGGCACGCAGTGAATATTACATAAGGTAACGAGTTTTTTTAAATATATTATGATTCACAAAATTCTCAAGTGCGAAATATTAAAAATAAAATTTGAGAATTCCTCACGCTCTTTTGTTGTTTTTGTTTTTAATTTAAGAGATATGGTGATAAAACCTTTATTACAAAGTATCCGAGAATGTTTTGGTGAGACCACTTCCGTTGCTTTAATTATCACAAAGAATACAAAATGGAAAAATATTTGTAAGAAACATTAAATAGTCTAAAATATTTTAAATTACATATTGAAAGTACTTTGAATTATGAAAGTGAAAATAATTTCGCTTCTAATGTTTTAAATATTGAAAAAAATTATTAATTTATGCGAAAGAGCTAATTTATTAGAGCAATAACAGAAAGATAATCATTTTACAGCTAAGTCATTTATAAATTATAATCGCATTTTTACATCAATGCATGCTGCTCAATATCTTGAACTTTGATATCTGACAGTCGATCTCATATTAAATCAACTTTGATGTAAAGCAGTTTGTACATATAACTGGTATTATGGGAAAACAGATCGACTCAATTCACTTTATTTCCTCGTCACCATAGCGACCGAAACGCTTGGATGTGATGCCCTATAAACGGCAAAAAGAAAGCAAAAGTGGATCTGGTTTGTTTATCAGCTGAAATCTTTACTGGGGCAATCTTTTATCTCTCCATAAATCCATAAAAAAGTTTATGGTTATTTTCATTCATAAATCGAGGTCAGTATTTGGCATGCTAAAAATAATCGAAAAAGTGTATTAATAGTATTATAATGTATAGTGAAAGTAGGCTAAATATGCTCTAAAATAGTGCATGTAAAATAAAATTTTATTAATGAAATGAGCACTAATTAATTATATTAACTGCAAATCAGCAACTCCATAACGTTACGAACTTACAATCAGGTTTCTCTTAACAGGAAGTCTTCTAGTAAGGAAAATATTTTTACAAATATCTCTCTTGTATAGGTGTTGAAATCAATTATCTTTTGTGACAAATTTGACGACCTTTTAGTAGAGAATTAGGTAAATTAGCAACAAAAATAAATCTTATAATATTAACGATGGCTCAATTATGACTCCAGTTCTGTAGTTTTCTCTAGAATGCTCTAAATTTGGTTACAAAAGCTTTAAAAAAGGAGTCGGGTAAAGGGAATGTGTAATGAGTGAGTAATCAATTCTATAGATGTGAGTAATTGAGTGAAGTCTCTCTTAGGGAAAAATTATCTCCAGCGAATCCTTAACGGGCCTTGTGCCTTTGTAATTCTTTAGTAATGATTTTCTGCTTTCCGTGTCATTGAATTCTGAAAATGCTGCTTTGTATACGTGTTGTTTGTATTTATTACCTATGTTTCATGTTTATGAGTAGAATGAAGCGAAAGTAGTTCTCATACCTAAACAAAATATTATTTCAAAAGAACTAACCTCAAAACTATTTCAAATTATAAATTTTTGCTTAATAAAAATTTGTTTTCATTCATTTTTTGCAATAAGTTTGCAAGTAAAGAAACCGATTTATAATAATTGTAATGGAACAAAATATATGTAACTAAAATGCAAAGAAAAGAGCAAATATTCTTTATTTCATTATAAAAGGCAACTTTATGTTTCTTATACGAGAAAATGTTATTTCTTCATATAAAATGTACAATTAAATAAAAATAAATTCAATCAAGGAATTTAAAGTAATAACAAATTTAAAAACAACTGTATCAATTCAAACTGTTAATAAATGGAAATTCGATGCATAGTTAATATAATTAATAAATAAAAAATGAAATGTGCTATCCCAAATTTCAAGTTATTATGTGAGAACATTATTTTCGATGAATTGCTTAGAGCTAGAAAGCGATATTTGAAACTCAGAGTTGAAACGGAGGCGTTTTGCGTTGAACGTTGACGGTTGTGATTCAGAATCCAAATGGGCACGTTTTGTGTTTGAAGTTGAGTGTTGCGATTGAGAATCCGCAACACACTTCATACGTTTAAACTTTCTTCGTTCCCCTTGTAACGCTATTTTACGTTCACGTTTAATTCAACCAGCTTCTAATTTTAAATTTTCATCATTCGTTTTTGTTAATTAAAGGTTTTGTTACGGCCTCTATTTGCTCTTTCGTTCCCTTTCATTTTTCTTTGCAAGGCTTCATTGGGAGATAGCTTATGATGCCCCATTTAAGATTTATTCATTGCCTACACGATTTCGAGATTCAAACCCTCCTAACCAAAACAACCTTATGTTCTTTTCCCGTACTCGTTTCCGTTTCTCGGCTTCTAATAACGTAAGCGACGTAAATGTGGTATTGTACGATAGAGAGCATCGAGTAGAGTGTATCGATGCCAGTCGAAAAGAGAGTTTTCGCTAAAACAAGGTGGGAAAGCTCGCTCGAAAATTCAAATTTTTACAATTTTGAGAGCTATTATCTCGCGAATCAAACGGAGTAGTAACGTGAAACTCGTATCATTACGGGCATTTTGACGAGTACTATCCAACGGTATGAGCAAATGCAATGTAACTCGAATTTGTATATTTCGAGATCTGATAACGGACCCTACCGAGACACGAGTTTCGGTAAAAATGGCATTCGACTCTATTCATCGGGACGAGTGTTTAGACGGTTCGCACTCGTCTCTACGTTGCATAGAAGCCGAGATATAACAACTTCCGGTCTGACCGGAAGTTAACATCATCGACATCCAGAGACTCATAGGAACTCTATGGCATTGATTTGACCAATATTAAGGAAATTCTGTAGTGCACATGTGAAATGGATCCAAAATTTTAGAGGCTTAGAAAACCTCCAGGGGTATTTCTAAGTGAAAACCCCATGTCTCAAACATATGTAATTTACGAGATATAACAAAAACCATCTGCGCATGCGTAGTAGAAGACTCCATGGGGTGTCTTCTATAGTCCTGTAGGTTTGCTATGATAAAAACCCCACGTCTCTAACAGCAGGTTAACTTTTTAAAAAACATCTGCTTTAAATGAAGCATACATAATAATAATGCAATGCTGGTAAAAGCAGGTGAAGCAGATGAAGGTGAAAATTACAATTTATGCTTTATTCATTGCCTACACGATTTCAAGCTTCAATTATTCGTTGAGTACGCGAGCTTCAAAACACCCTGACCAAAACCAATATCATGTTCTCATATGATAATATAATAAATAAAACAAAATTTTAATGATTTTAATTTTCAGTGTTTTTTTTAAATATTTAGAACATTAAAAAGTGTCATCAGATTATTTACAAAATAAAATGACAAAGAAAAAGCACAAATTAATGCAATATTCATAATTTAAAACAAGGAAACATTTTTCATCAGCTTTTGAGTAAAAAATTATTCATTTTGAAAAATAAAATAATAATAATAATAATAAAAATCAATCTCAGCAACAATAACATGCATAAAGCAAAGTTTTAATTTAAAAACAATTTTGAAGTGCAAAATACCATCATTATTTACAGTCAATTGATATCCTAGTATTAATTTTAAAAATAATTATTGAAATAAAAATAATTTTTATTTTTTACAGAATTTATCTGTTTAGCCTTGAAATATTATTACAAATATAGGGAGAAATTCACTGATTTTTCTGTAGAAGGAATTGTCCGTGATTAGAATACTGACAATCCAGTGGAACATTATTGAAAAGAGAAAATAATTTACTGAATTGAAAAATGAAGCAATCAAAGTTTAGAAATGAAGAACACATAGATAGAGAAAGAACATTTTTAAGTATAGGGTCGTTTCTGCTCATGCACAAGGTGTGAAATTAAAAAAATGTGTTAATTCTATATATATGTTTTGCGATAAAAAATATTTTTTGGAAGTTTTATCAGCAGAATAATTCGTAGGAACAATTTAATTAGATTGAACTATAGTAATAAAAAAAGAAAAACTAAATGAAACTATTTTTCTTCTGCAGATTCGAACTGGTGACATATAAACACTCCCGAACAGGCAAGTCGCCTAATACCTCAAGCCACACATCCTTCGTGACGGGTGGAGATATAAGCTTTCAAGTTCGTTTAAGCAATTATTTTTTGATATAGTATAGGCTTCTGATCTAAAGGCACAATGCTAAGTATAAGGGCCATTTCTGCGCATGCGCAAGGTGTAGAATTAAAAAATTGTGTTAATTCAATTTATATTTTGCGATAAAAATATTTTTTGAGAAATTTTATCAACAAAATAATTCGTAGGAACCGTTTAATTAGATTGAAGTATAATAAAAGAAAAAAGAAGAAGAAATATATAAAACTATTTTTGTCCTCCCAGATTCGAACCGGAGACCTACAAAAAGTTCCGAGCAGACATGTCTCTTAATCTAGGAGGCCCCACGTCCTTCAAGGTGCAAGAGATGTAAGCTTTCAAGCTCGTTCCAGCAATTATTGTTTGAAATGTGATGGATTTCTGATCTAAAAGATCAATGCTAAGTATAAAGGCCATTTCTGCGCCTGCGCAAGGTGTGGTTTTAAAAAATTGAGCTAATTCTATTTATATTTTGCGATAAAAATGTATTTTTTGATGTATTATCAGCAGAATAATTTGTAGTAACCACTGAATTAGTTTGAAGTATAATATTAAAAAATAAATAAAGAAAGAAGAAGAAAATATATTAAATTATTTTTTTCTCCCAGATTCGAACAGAACTCCTGTAAAAAGTTCCGAGCAGACATGTCACTTAATCCAGGTATCCGAAGCTAAAAGTTTATTAAATGCAATACAAGAAATGCCATTTATATTATGTTTCATAGTATAGTTTGCAAAATTGTCCAAAATTAACCCTATCAATAATCTATTTCGAGCAAAAACAATTGTTCTCGACTCGGCTTTCAATTTAGTCAATAAAATTAAAACTGAAATGCAAAATTTAAGAACAAAATTTAGCACATTTTTAGAAGAAGTAAATGTGCTAGCACGTAATTTGAACATTTCGGAACATTTAGCAGAAGACGAAGTTATACAAAATCTGGAAGAGGAATTTAAGCTTTATTTTTTAACACTGTTATTTTACAAATAAAACATAGATTAAAAAGTATACCAAATATTATTTCGTATTTCAAATTAATCACTGATATAAAAACTTTAGAAAAACATGAATTAGATAAATGTTCCAAAAACGTTGTAAAGTTTTATAACAAAGATGTAGATGAAAACTTAATTCAGGAAATTTGTTTGCTGCGGGACTTGATTTTGAATGAAAGAGATTAAATAACGCACAAGACATATTGCAATACATACTAAATAATAATTATAATGAGTTATTTCTAAATGTATTAACTGCGTTAAAACTTTTCTTTACGTTGCCAGTTATTATAGCAAATGTTGAGCGTTCTTTCAGCAAATTAAAATTAATAAAGAATCATCGAATGCATCGAAAAAAAATTGCGAAAACTTTTAATTCTTCTGAAATAATTGATGTATTAGCAAAAACAAAATCACGCATTTAATAAACATGCATTAATAATATGCGCGCGCGACTTTTTTTTTTTTTTACTTCACAAAAAATTAGCGCTTGAAATTGCTTTTTGCACCCGGGCCCCTTCATATAGAAGGCCGACTCTGATCACGACACTATATTTTCCAGTCTCATCTCTTCTACTGCTCGCTCATAATGGTCCCCACAAATAGCACTCTCTTTACTTTTATGGGTAATTCATTACCTATATTTTCAATGTCACACAATTTTCTTAAGTTTGAATTTAACTCTTTTACTCCACATAATAAAAATCAATAATTAGAATTTAATTTATCTGAATTTGGAAGGCTACCGCCTAAAATATACCCAAATACAGAGTCCTGTAACATCAGATTCCCATTTTTAGCATTTAATTGTCCCGGGTTTATTATTATCTCATAAAATGTTTCTAGTATTTTCAAAAAAATATTTTTTTTTTGTTCTCTTTAATTATTTCACAATATGCTTGAAAAATTTGTATACTCTTTTAAATAAAATCAATGTAAAATAAAATTTAATTCTACAAAAAAATCCATCATTTACACTTTATTGAATTTCCGATATGCTTTAATTATGTAAGACCCTTCCTGTTTTATGCAAATATATTAACCAATATTAGAAGATACATGCCCATCTAGACCGAATTTTAGCCAACCAGTCATATCTAAGAATAGTTTATCAAATTTGCAAACAAAAATTGCAATACAAAAACATATGCACATTTGCGAAGTGATTAAGAATGAAACGATTTGTTTCCTTTCATTGGGGTCTCCCCTAACTATACTGTTTACCAACACCTCAATCAGACCTAACAATAATTTTACTAACAGAAAAAAAATTCATTTACAAATACAAAATGAAATATCTGCATCAAAATAAGAAAAATTGTTCAATGAAATCAAAATTGCATTGACTTTTAGCGTAAAGTGGAATTGAAATGGTAAATTGGTCATTATGAATTTTTTCTTCTTTATTGCATAAAAGAAACGTGTTGTAGAGATATAAATTTAAAAAAAAATTAGTATGAATCAAATTTGTAAATTTTAGTTGCAAATAGCTTCTAATATCCGAACTGATATTGTAGAAAAAGATTGCGAACTATAGCAGTTTAGTTATTTTACTACAGTTAGATTACTATAGCAGTTTAGCATAATTGTGAGGAAGTTAAGTCAATTGTATTAAGATATTTCGAACCAACAGCGGAAGAAATTTTAGAAAATTTTAGAAATGCTTCTAGATAACGAAAATCATGTGCAATTCGCATCACGCTTAATGACGAGTTTTGAATATTATCGGGATTACAGATTTCCAAATCGTTAAACATTTGATGGTTTTAGATAAACTATTCCAAACACTACACAAAGGAACAGTAACTCGTATCATTATTATACAAAACCAAAAGTAATTTACACCTCTCGAATTAGGAAAAGAACATTATATAAGTTTTGCGAACTCATAAATGAGACGATAAAAGAGTAACAAGTTTAAACCGTCATCAAGTATTTCCCCACGAATTACGAATGTAGAAACCGCTGAAGTCATTAATAATTCAGAATCAGGCAGGGAGGGGGGATTCTGCTCAAGGTTCTATTTCTCCTAATGATTGGCGTATGTCTTTCGGTGTAACTAATCTAATCGCAAATTAAAATGTAGTTTTGTCTGCTGTAAGATTTAATGAAAGGCAGATGTTCGCATTGGAGAAAGAGAGGTGCCTCTTGGATGGTAGTGTTCTCGGGTGGATCCTAGCACAGCCCACCTCTTGGCGTCTTTTTGAATTCCCCCCAAACGAGTGGCGATAACGTCGCCAATGTAGCAACCTAGACGGATTTTTTTAATTTTTTTAATTAATTTTTTTTATATTATGTCTATTTTTTTATTCTTATTTTTATTCATTTATTTTATTTTATTATTACATAAATATTTATTTATTTTATATTATATTTATTTTTTATTCTAATTTTTATTTATTTATTATTTTATTTTATTAATAATGAACCTAGAAGGATTTTTTTATTTTATTTTATTATTATATTTATTTTATTTATTCTTATTTATTTATTATTTTATTATTATTTATTTATTATATTTATTTTTTATTATATTTATTATTATTTCTGGCCTTCAAGTATCGTTTTTTAATTGAAAAATAATAATAACAAATATTCAATTGGTAGTCAACTTGGCGAGATTTCAAATAAGTCGCCAAGAGGTGGGCCCATCTAGGATTTTACCGTGTTCTCTCATGAGTCATAACTATATGCAGAGGCTACCGCTGAAATCAATCAATCTATTTCCTGCATTAATATTATCTTGCTGGTATTTAATCGCAGAGTTGCAGCTACTGTGGCTAATAAAAATAAGAATTTCGATGTCAGTAGTAGCAAAAATAACGGACTTAATACCAAATATGATGATCGTTACACTTGCAGATTCCAAAATCAACTGACCATGCGATTCCTAATTTTAATATTTCGGGAAGATATATATTTTATCATTGCTGCATACTTTTATGACATAATAAAGCCGTGACAATTAAATGCTAAAAATTGAATTTTCCCTAAAATATTAGGGAAAATTTTTTAAAATGTTACGAAAAAGTCAGGTAAATTCAAACAGCAGAAATGCTGGTCACCTGAATGAACATGTGATGTTCATGTCACGTCATGATCACGGTCTCTTACGTCGGGATTTTTTACTATCGTCATATTTATAATCACTGTGACTTGCCTTTGGAAACTGATGTTCGTTTCTTCCTAAACAATAATTTCGCATTTATTTTTTCTGCTTTATCTGCAATTATTTTATCTGTTTTATTTTGCAACTGTTAAAATTGAGATTTAAACAAATTGTATTTTTATATTAATTACATTCAGACATTTACACACGTAATATTTCCATTTTTTTTCACTTTCACTTTGTTGTATAGACACCTTTGTAGTAGACTGATTAAATTGTTTTAATATTTTTAATATAATATATAAGAAACAAGGTTAATTTTTTATTCCATTCCGTTCCATTTTTATTCCCTTCCATTCCGTATTAATAATTTAGCAGTCTAAAAAGTCAATGAAATTGCCGCACAAAGTAAATACCAAAGGCAGCTAGTCTTGCATAAAAGAAAAGTTACCACGTTGGGTTCAATTCAGTTATATTAACGTCTTGTTTTTAAAGCAAAACTGGGGATTTTTTTAGGACGGACCTCGTAATTTTGAACCGTTGTCAGATGACGAGAACGACACCTGACCTGGTACCCACTCTCCAAACTTCCACACCACAACAGCGTAGCATGTTGGGAATTTGTACATAAGACTCCAATTTTAAATTTAAAAAAATGCTTAGAGTTTCATGCTGAATGGATTTCATTTGCATGTGCTTACGTTGTATCATTCAAACAATAAGAAAAATTTTCTTCCTTTTAAAGTATATCTCAGCCAACTTCGGTAGTTCTATTTCAAGTGGTTTATCCATATTTCGCTATATTTTTACATTTAACTTATTTTAAATATAAGATGTCCATTTTATTTATCGCTTGCAATAATTTCTTAATATTACAACTCTCTCGATAAATTTTCATTAATATTTCTAGTAAAAAAAAATCTTTTGACCAGAATTCATAATGAATACGATTCCTAACCAGTCTCTGGATTGAGCCGATTATTGAAGAAAAAATAAAATGTAAATTTTCCTGTGAAGAGAGTTTATGGCGAATTGGAATGGTTAATGAAACATACCATTTTTGAAACTCGCATCGATGACAAAAGTTTACATTCGAATACTAAAGAAATAAGTTTTTCAAAATTCTGTCTTTTCATTGGTTACTGTACCGAAGTCGAGAGTTTCCTTCATTTTCTTCCTTCAGATTGAATTTCTTTAATATCAAATTATGGAAATGTGTTTTTATCTAAAATAGGATTCATACATGATTCTCTTTCCTGATGTGTGATTCCTCAAAAGACGGGCTTCCATTTTTCTATTCAAGAGCTGGCACATTTTAAATTGCGAGAATTTCCTAACTCTTTTGAATTGTCTTCGATTCCGAATTTTTCCATAAAAACTCTGTTTGCTGTGAAGAATGCATTTTTGATCTGGAAAAGAGAATAAAATTTGCAAGTTCTGAAACTATTCTTTTCTTAGTAACTTTTCTATACTTTGCGATTCATCCTTTATTTCTACTGCAAAGTATTATGTAATTTCTGAGAATATATTTTAACTACAACTCCTTAAGGGGGGGGGGCAGTGTATTTTTAAAAAGCAAAATTAGTAAAAAATATGCAAGTTTATTTTTATCGTTTCATTACCAAAATATATGCTTATATTGAATTAAAATTGTGTCATAAAATGTATTGTTCAACAAAATAAGTATTTGGAAGTACATCTTAATGATTTTTCTCAAGATGATATTCTAATTAGATTTAAATATCTTCGAAATGTTCCAGGCCTCTTACTTTTTGAAGAAATTAAAGGAAATTGATGATAAAGATTTCGGTCAAACATTAAAAAAAATGGGGTATGCATTTATGTTTCGCGTTTTTTAGCTCGTTATAAGCCCAATTTTAGTACATAAAAGCATAAAATTCCTACATGAATTCAGTAAGTGTGCATAAAAATATTTCTTAAGAGTGAGAATTTAATTGGAATTACAATATCATGCGTAGTTTTGTTCTTAATAAATTTTCATTGAGTAATAAGAAGAAAATAATTGGAAAAGTTAAAAATTAAATCGTCTAGAATATTTTGAAATTTTTAAAATATATATACTTTTTATTTTTTTTAAATAATATATTTTGTTTTAAGATGTTTTTTAAGAAATTTCCCGTATTTATATTTTAATATATATGCATAAAAAATTCATAACCCTGACTGAATAACTCCCAAAAGCGTCTAATTGAGTTCAATATCTCCTTAAAATGCGAATTAATTCTTATACTAGGGAAAATGAAGGTTAGATTATTTGATCATAAGGCCTATTTTAAAAATATAGATAGAATTTAAAATTATTTGAAAATATTTTAAATATGTGTTGCACGTTTCATTAGTTTCAAGGATGCCCACATTGTTTCTCACTTAACTAAATAAAAAATTCCATACTTAAGTACTTCATATCTGAGCTGTTAACACTTCAGCTAAGTCTCGCTATATACCCCCCCCCTTCCTTTATACTACGAAAGTCAATTAGTGCTTTCCACTTCTTTTCATGCAATTAGACGAATAGCTTTCTGACCTTTCTTAGGTGGATCCTAGCACAGCACACCTCTTGGCGTCATTTTGAAATCTCGCCAAATGAGTGGCGATAACGTCGCCAATGGCAACCGAGACGTATTTTTTTAATATTTATTTTTAATTCATTAATTTTATATTATATTTATTTTATATTATTTTTATTTTATTTATTTTTTATTCTTATTTTTTTATAATTTTATTTTATTATTATTTTATTTTCTTATTATTGTTTTATTAATTTTATTAATAAATAATGAACCTAGAAGGATTTTTCATTTTATTTATTTTATTTTTAGTATATTTATTTTGTTTATTTATTTATTTTATTTTTATTTATTATTTTAATTTTTATTTATTTATTTTATTATTATTATTTATTTTATTATTATTATTTATTTTATTATTATTATTTATTTTATTTTATTTATTTATTTTATTATTATTATATATTTATTTTATTTATTTATTATATTTATTTTTTATTGTATTTATTATTATTTGTGACCTTCAAGTATCGTTTTTTAATTGAAAAATAATAATAATAACAAATATTCAATTAGTAGTCAACTTGGCGAGATTTCAAATAAGTCGCCAAGAGGTGGGCCCATCTAGGATTTTACCAAGTCTTTTTTCAACAATAATGTCCTTGCTACATTGTTGCCAATACTGATGTTATAAATGATGTCCTTTGTGGGCGTGAGAATACAGGAAATTGATTTAGCTGGATTTCATATTAATATAACAGTTTCTTATCAGAACTTCAGATAAGGCAGATATGAGACACAAATATTTCCTTAGGGATATTATTGATTCGTTTTAAACGTTCTGCAATAAATTCGACCTATCTAGCATGGGTTTTTCGTTTATCTTCTAATATTGGTTTTTAAATGGCTGCGCTCGAATTAGAAGGAAAAAAAACCTTTTTATTTTGACTTATATATTTTTTTTGTTATCATAGTTCGAATTACTTAACTATAGAAACTTATTAGCTTTTAGTATTTAGTTTAACTCCATGCATAAATCGGCACCTCTTTTAATGATTAAGTTTGTTTGTTGTCACTTTCTTTTTCTTCTGCCTCTATTCTAATACGTTCACGGAGCGATGATATAAAAAAACAAGAGTTTTCATTTAACAATTTTGACCAAAAGGCTCTTTTTTTTTTGTCTTATAAGATAGGGAAGCAGCAGGATTTTTATATTTGTGACGATATAAATCAGGACGCCCAAGACAGTGAACCTAAGTATTTTTGTCAGGTCTAAGTATTTTTTCAGGTGCCACATCATAACTACGCCATATCTGTTGATATTATTAATTCAGCAGTTAGAAGAATAAGGTTAGGAAGAATAACAATGTATATTAACACATTGGGTATGGCGTTCTGCGCGCTTAACGTGCTCCCAGGTCCCGCATTTTTGAACGTTCTAGAAGCATACTTGGCAAGCAATAAGATACCTACATGCACATTTTTAATTTGCATTTGGTATAATATTTACATGATGTGGGAGCTTCTAACAGTTCTCATATCCTGTATGGCGCCATGTTGCGTCATTGATCACATGATGCTTTCCCGCCATAATTGGCAGACGAGAGTTTGACAGTGAGACGGTAAGGCGTACCGCTCCGGCTCATGTATCTTTTTATGCGTTTTATGTTAGTTTAGTAATGTTTTGTCCTGGTAATCTTAATAAATATATTTCACATATTAATGCTGGTCGTTGCCTTTCCTCACAATAATATGTTCTGAAAAATTACTATATATTTTATACATGTTGTAGTGAATAGCATATAAGCCAGTTAACAACTCTTCTACTGGAACAATCCTTTTGGCAGAATTGTTTAGTTACTGGACTGCTAACCGAAAGGTCCCAGGTTCTATCCTAGCGCATTCGCGCACCGCCTCATTGGTGACCTCGGACTATGAACCTTCAACCTTCGTACAGCTGTTGTGACGCCATCTACCCGCAACCAAAGTCGTCAGACTCACTTGACGCAGCAAACCCAAAGTCGTCAGACTCACTTGACGCAGCAACCCAAAAGTCGCCAGACACACTTGGCGCATTAGCACCCACATTCTCTCGCCATAACGCTTGGCGCTATTCAACTGGGTACCGGCCCATTAAGCCAACAGCTAATATTACATCACCCCTCAACATCCATATCGTTCGTCTCACTGGAGGTAGAGTACTGTGGTGAATAGCATATAAGCCAGTTAACAACTCTTCTACCCGAACGATCGTTTTGGCAGAATTGTTTAGTTACTGGACTGCTAACCGAAGGTTTCCAGGTTCTATCCTCACGCATCCCGTAACACCTCAATGTATTTGCTATACAAGATATTTTGCATTTTAACTTTTATTTATTTCAGAGGTTTCATTCCTCAATTAATACCTTTAAATTGAGTTTTTACAAGATTTATAATTAAATTAATGGAGTGAGCATGTGTAATTTATAGAGAGAAAATGGAAATTTTTATAGTTAAGGATGGTGGGCAAAGAGTAAGGAATAAAATAGATACGTATATGATTTTGATTAATTTATTTTCTCTATTTGATCCCTCTTCATATTTTGGAATTTCACTAAATTGAATTATTGTTGGTTTAGTGATATCTTTATTTCCTATACAATATTATTATATTCAAAGGGGAGCACAAGGGGTATTTATTAATTTTTCTTCTCAAATTGTTAATATATTTTCTGAGGTAGCTGGATTAAGAAAATAAGCAATTTTATTTGTTTATACGGTGACTTTTATATACTTAATTATTAGAAATATTTTAGGATTGTTTACATTTGTTTTTACTAGAACTGCGCATCCTGTGATTACTATAGGATTAGGATTAGTATTTTGATTTTTTTTAATAGGGTCAGTAAAGAATTTTAAGCATAGAGCAGCTTGCTTAGTTCTTGAAGGGAGTCTTAATTTATTTATCCCTTTCACTAATTTCCCCTTTAATAGTCATTATTGAAAGAATTAGACATTTGATGCGACCATTCTCTTTATCAATCCAATTAGTAGCTAATATAATGGCTGATCATTTAATTATTAGATTACTAGCAACAATTATATTGATATGATTTATAGGATTTTCTAGTTAAATTTTGTTACAAAGGATTTTACTGATTCTTGAGTTTGGTGTTTCAGTAAATCGGGAATTTGTATTAAGTATTTTAGTACTGTTACATTCTCTTGAGTATTATCAATTTTTGGAAAAGGCATTTCATCTATTTCATATCGTTACAATTTTTCCATGGCCTTTATTAATAGTGTTTGGAGTAATATCAATAGTTATTGGAATAGTAAAATTGTTTATATTTATAAAGTTTGATTTATTATTTTTATCGTTTTTTGTTGCTGCATTAGTGGAATTTGGGTGATGACGTGATGTAGTTCGTGAAAGAACTTTTCAAGGATATCATTCTAGAAATGTTTTGAGAGGGTTAATATTAGGAATAATCTTACTTATTGTTAAAGAAGTTTTCTTTTTTTAAAATCATTTTTTGAGCATTTTTTCATTTAAGAATAAATAAATCCTACTGTGGAGTTACCTTTTCATGGATAAGTATGACCTCGTCTTTTTATCCATTTCTAGTACCTTTTATTAAATACTGTTATTTTATTGGCATCAGGGGTATCCGTTGCTTGAGCTCATCAGTCTATTTTAAATGATAATTGAAAAATAGCAAATTATTCTTTAATAATAACATGGACAATAGAAGTATATTCTTTTAGAGTTACAGGGATTTGAGTACTATATAGCAGAGTTCAGAATGTCTGAATTACAATTTCTTTTTTATAGCAACTGGTTTTCATGGATTTCATGTAGTTGTAGGAAGTCTATTCTGTGAGTCAGTTATCATGTATTTCAGCGCCTTCGGTACAACTCGTAATTTGATTTAACATTTAATTTAAAAAAAAAGAAAATGCAAATATCTGATGAAAAATGTTTTCATTGAGCGATTTTGAAACAAGTTTGAGCGACAACATTTAATAGTAAAAACATATAGAGTGTTAGCATCAACTATTAATTAGTATTGATTTTTCTATATTTCCTGTTTT
>JAPMOR010039859.1:0-15553 GCA_026543865.1 Argiope aurantia
ATATATATATATATATATATATATATATATATATATATATATATACACTGGTGTGCAAAACTTAAGCAACAATGGAAATTTTAAGCAGATAGCCATGAAATTGCACAAAAAGAATTCTTGCGAATAGTACAATGAACACGTAATTCAAGAGAAAGGTCATGCGTATGCAAATATCAGAAACAAAACGTCACAGGCGACGTGAGCGTACGCAAAACACGGGCGGAAGGAGCGCGCAGCTCAACACTGCAATAAAAGGAAGGACGGAGACACAATTAAAGACATTCGATGCAAGTGCAAGTGAGTTAATTCGTGAAATATGGCTAGCATAAATCACATGGACGATTTCACACGTGGAAGAATGATCGGAAAGCTGGAGGATCACACGTAGTGAGGCCAGTGTAGCTGAAGAGTTCGGAATCAACAAAAGTGTCGTTTCGCGCGCTTGGAAAGCCTTCCAAACCACAGGAAAAGCTGTGAGAAAGGTTGGTGGTGGCCGCCATAGGAAAACAACTGCAGTGGATGACCGACATATCGTCCTGCAGGCGAAAAGAACCCGAAACCAGTCATCAAGCGCCATTGCTCAGCAACTCTATGCAGCAACGAGGCGACAAATGTCGCGTTTTACTGTGTCCAGACGCCTTCACAAAGGTAGCCTATTCGCCCGCCGTCCTGAACGCTGCATCCCTTTGACAGTTTCCCACCGGCTGCACCGTTTAGAGTGCTGCAGGGAGCATAAAAACTGGACATCTCATCAATGGAGTCGTGTCCTCTTCACAAATGAGAGTCGTTTTAGTGCCACAAGCGATTCCCAACGCCTGTTGATTTGGAGAGAGGTCGGGACACGGTTTCATCCCAGTAACATCACGAAAAGAGACCGTTTCGGTGGTCCTGGAGTTGTCGTCTGGGGAAGCATTATGATGAACGGGAGGACTGAGCTCCACGTTTTCGACACAGGTTCTGTAACTGGAGATCACTATTGTCAGGAGGTGATCCTTTCCCATGTGCGTCTGTTCCGAGGTGCCATTGGACCAGACTTCGTTTTTATGGATGACAATGCACGGCCACACAGGACTCATGCTGTTGAGGAGCTCCTGGAAAGTGAAGATATCACTCGAATGGATTGACCGGCGTGCTCCCCTGATTTAAATCCGATAGAACATGTATGGGATGCTTTGGGGAGCACGATTACATCCTCCTTGGAACACCCGACAACTTAAACAGATGCTGATACACTCTTACCTCAAGAACTGTTGGACAATCTGGTGCTGAGTATGGGGAGACGGTGCGAAGCAACCATTGCAATAAGGGGAGGGCATATCCCATACTAAGGAACATCTGCTTGCTGTTCTTCCTCTTGGACAGAGAATCATGAGTTCAATAAAGCATTTTTTTGTTTGATTCCATACTGTATGCATTGTATTCCTTTCTGCGCAACTATGCTTTCGTCATTCTTTCAGAACAAAATTCTGTATCTCATTTCTGAATTTCATGTCTCTCAGATGATTTCTCGTAAAGTTATGGCAAAAAACATACCTGTTACTTAAGTTTTGCACACCAGTGTATATATATATATATATATATAACGAAACTAAAATGAAAACGAAAACAAAACAGTTTCGAAATCGCAACTAAAAATTATTTCCTATTCAAACAAAACCCAAAAATGAAACAGGAAAAAACTTCATATTATTTAGAGAGCGAAATGCAGCTACTTCTAAAACACAGATGAACTGATACAAAAGTATAAAAATCAAGTTAAAAGGAAAAACAAATAAACCAAAAAAAATATAACAAAATATAAAAAAGAACCCGGCCTGAAGACTTTTTCAAGGGTCACCCTCAGGCAGGGATTCAAAA
This sequence comes from Argiope aurantia, assembly GCA_026543865.1. NCBI lineage: Eukaryota > Metazoa > Arthropoda > Arachnida > Araneae > Araneidae > Argiope > Argiope aurantia. The sequence continues at coordinate 1,858 of JAPMOR010039859.1, forward strand.
AAGGGATTTTTTTTTAAGGAAATGCAGAGAATTAAGTCTAATAATGATTCCTCGTGACCCGAAAATCCCCTGAAATTAGGCCCAAGAGATATACCATTTTAACAGAAAGGAAAATACAAAACAACAAATTGGAAGAGAAACCACTAATAAGTAAAAATACAATAACAAAAAAACAATAAAATCCAAAATACCGTAAAATAACATTAAAGCAAAACAAAAAGGCAAGAACATACCATCAGCAGTCAAGGAAATTTTAAGCTATCGATTGTGATTCCCGCTTATAAAAAATACAAAGATAAAGGTAATTTAGGATGGTTTGGTAACGTTGGTTTGGGATTAATCCTTTGACTTAAATAAAAAATAGAACTTTCCTTGCATATTATGTCACTCAATAGGTGGTGCTGGGAGCTTACAATTTTTACCTATACTTTTATACACACACACACACACACACACACACACACACACACACACACACACACACACACACACACACACACACACACACACATATATATATATATATATTCTTTTGAAATAAAGGAAGAATGAAAATATTTAAAATGAATGAATTAAACGCTTAAATTTTCGCGTAATAAAGTAATATTTTCCCTATATGACTTCCTTGATCAACCAGTTAAATACGAGCAATCAATTACAAGTATGTGAAGAATTCTCTATACTTACATTCATTTCGTCTATGTATTCACCCAAAGGAGTCATTAAAACAGAGCCTACGACGTACCTAAATTGTTTGGTTTGTCAGGGTTTTATCGCAAGAACCTATCTTTAAGAGACATATCAATGAAACGTGACAAAATTCTCTTTCAAGGATTGTGTAAAAAATATGCATGGCCTTCTATTTTAATGGCTATCAATGTACTTCACAACATTTAGCTACAAGAATGTTGCCATTGCGACTAAGTCAATTAAGTGGGCCATTTAGTAGAAAAATAGAAGCAACTTAATTTTCTTCTGGGATATATTCATTTCTTTTTCATACTATCTTTGTTCATAAAGAAGTGACGGTCTTTTTAATAGGTCTCTTTAACTTCCCTATACAGTTACAATAGTCAGCATTATAGATATAGCAAAATCATTGGAAAGTGAATGATATTATTATAAGATGTATCATCTGCATAAATAAGGCATATCGAAAGGATTAATGAAATTTTAAGAAAAATAAAAATGTAGGAAAATGTAGGGAAGATCTGGTAATCTAGCACTCTGTAGAGCGTATTGCGATATGACAGTGCTATGTAGGAGTTTTCCAACAGGCGTTATCCTGTTGGAAAATACTACCTTCAATGCGAAGGATGAATGGCAAAATAACGGGTTGAATCACCAAACTGCCGTACAAATTTGCATTCAAGGTGCGTGGGATAACAATGAAAGGGTTCCTGCTATCATACGAAAATGTTCTCCAGACCATTACACGAGCTGTAAGACCAGTGTGTCTAGGCCGCAGACAAGTTGGTTACAGGCACTCATATCACTTCTTTCTGACCAATATATGCCCATCACTTTCCCCAAGACAGAAATCAGCTTTCTTCTGAGAACATAATACATCTCCACTCCATCCTCTAATGAGCTATAGCTTGACACCATTTATATCGCAAGAAGCAGTGGTTTGGTATCTGTGGAATACACAAGGTTTCTGGGTATCTGGATAGGCGCTGTCCTTGATGTAACCGATTTGTAACAGTTTGCTGTATCACTGTGGGACCAAATACAGCTCGAAACTCTACTACAGGCGAAGTACGATGCCCCACAGCTATAAGGCGAACACAATGGTTTTTCCTTTCAGTAATGTCATGTGGCCATCCGTAATCCAGTCTTCCTGAGGTAGTACTTTTTCTTGGCCACTGCTGCCAACAATAATTCTCAGTGGATACATTCCTGTCGAGCCCTTCTGCAATATCGACGGAAGAAAATTTATCCACTCGTAGCCATACTTCATGACCTGATTCAAGCTCAGTGAGCTCAGTTTATTACAGCACGTATTTAAAGAAAATCTCATTTTCATGTTCATAATGGAGCTTACTATTGCCACACTTATGTGCTTCTTTCGAAATCTGAATAGACGTAATCTTTTAGATGTTCAAACAAGTCTGCCAAATTTCGTTTATCTAGCACAACTCTTTCTTGATGTTATGCTATTTTTCCTATCAGTGTATGAGAATAATTTTGCTAACTGAAATGTTTGCTCAATGGGGGGCATATAAAAATTTAATATTTTAAATCATCAATTTTTATAGAAATTAAAATTAAGCCCTGCAATTTCCTACTTCATTTAAAGAAAACTTTATATCTGAAAATAAACATCTATTTGGAATATTTAGAGGAATAAAAGCCTTCTCACTTTTTTGGGGAAGATAATCTTGTAAATATAATGCATATAGAAATAAATTGTATACATTATAAACTTTGTTTCATAAATGTTATTTTCTGTGAGTACAGGAAAAAATATTAATGAAACAACGTTTATTTTTATGGATTTTAAAGGACATTAAACAACACAAATATTGGGCTGATCTTTAATATAAACAATATATAACATTTTAACTTCAGGGCTAGCATTTGTTTGCCGAATTAAATCATTATACCTTCGACAATTGCTTCTCAAATTTGCTTCATTTCGGTCATTGGATTTAACCGCTGATGCTCTCGAAAAATGGCAGCTCTATTAGTTTAATTTAAACACGAAATAATTTCAATTTTCTTTTGTCTAAACTTCATTTTACAGAAATCTAAACCATAGGTTAAATTAATTTAATTCTGAGTTTTATAAATATCGATGTATAGTTAGAAACAACAAAATTCAGTGTTTACAAAAACGCTAAAAATAGAAATACTTATGATTTCAATTAACTGCCATTTTATCCTAGATTATCTTCAAGCCTACGCTGAATGTATAGTTTTTCAACATGTATTGCATTACTAATCGAAAAAAATTGAAAGCATGAAGCTTCCGCAGAAATTATTATCCCCTCACTTGAAATATATCTTACTTTTTACATCCTATGTAATCTGACTAACTCTGCCTGAAAGCAATCAAAGAAAGATGTATAATATTTCAGTGCCTGATAAATTATTGTTTCCTTTAATTGAAATCAACCAACTTCTGCGAGGATTATTATTCCTGCACTTGAATAAACATCTTATCTGTAGCATTTTATGCAATTTAAGGTTTGAAACATGATCACTTTATGCAACCTTTAACATTTAAATATGCCTAGTACATTATAAATTATAATAAAGCATTCACGTCAGAAACTAGAAATCATATGTGTTTGTGTGATGGGTTTTAATGTATCAGTCCACTTGGATTAGCTTAATCCTTTTATAATCCTTGAATTTCTTAATCCTTTCATAACCATCCTTTAACAAAGGATGGTTATGAAAGGAAGGAAAGGATTTTTACATGAAGTTAAAGATCAAAAATTTATCTTTTAAATGATACTAATGTTTTAATCTTAAAATTAAATTTCTACTTTTAATGAATTTTTAAATAAATATTTTAACTATATTTTTTAACAATTTTTTTTGTACAAAATAAAAATAAAATTTAAGCACGTTTCGCATTTATGGGAAAAAATTAGATTTTTTCATAGTGTTGCCATCACATTGATTAAAGCCCCAATTAAAAATAAATTAAATCTTTTTGGAAATGAAATCTGCAAAAATATCATTTTCGGCACGTGTCTGTAGGAAATGAAACAAATATGAAATATTATTTTTTCTAAAAAATAAATTCAAGAAAAATTATTTTATGATCTTTTACACTTTCTATGCAGGGTGTTTATTTAGTCCCGGACACATTTGGATGTTTAATGACTCATAAAATAATGAAGATATAAACAAACTTATAGCATTTTTGATGGAATAACTCATATATTTTTCTTTTCAAGTTTGAATACTTTTACTTTTGTAAATATCGTCTGCGCGTGTTTTTAATTTCAGATAATTTCATTTTACAGTCTAAATATCTGTACTTTTCTAAATATCGTCTGCTTATTAATTGCATTTTCTCTCTTTTGTTTTTGGCAACTATTGAAATGTTATGTTTACTTTTGATGTGTTTTTTCTATGTAGTACTTTTGTATGTGATGTTTTATTCGATCGGATATTAAGGAGAATGCATACACCACAAGAGAAAGCACAGATTTTATGATGGTCATAGAGTTAAATTTCAATCAACTAAACCACTGACTTTTAAGAGTTAATTTCAAATCACTTAAACTGACTGATTTATGAAGATTTGAATATCACTATTCAATAAAAAAAAGGATAATTTTAGATTTTTCATCGATCGTTTCAAAGAAAATACGCCAATAAGCGCGCAGGTTTCTCAAGATTAATTGGCCTAAGATTATGAAAATGGTGAGTTTTTCTAAATTTTTAACATTTAAAACTTCATAAATAAGTCTTAGACGTGAATAAGTCGTAGAAAATAGAAACATTCATTCATTTATTTAAAATTTGGTGTGTCCAGAATATTTATCAGAATATGATACCTTACTGCATTAAATTTAGACTTCATAATTTTTGAAATATATTTATAAACAGGAACAAAATATTATTATTGATTTCATTTCAATCCTTTTGAAAGCAAAACTAAAAACTGAATTTTATACTGAATCTCAAAAATTTTTGTTGAATTATTGTTTGAGATATTACATAAAAATATTTTGTAGTTAACATAAGACTTAAATACCGAGCGATTTTGTTTGCAATACTCACATTCAATAATAATAATAATTAATAAATAACAATAATGATGATAAATAAAATAAAACGCTTGGTTTTATTAAAAAATATCTTATTATTAATTGCAATTTCATCATTTACATTTTAAATTAAAGTTGAGGTTTTGCCGGAAATGACAACAAATTAGCAAAATATATATAGTAAATTGAACGAAACGATCTAAACACTATAAGTTTGGTATGGCTATCAAAATTTGAAGATTAAAAATGTTTTGTTTGAGAATCCTTTAAGAGACCAGTTATTTAAAATATTTAATTGAAAATTGTAGCGAGCGGTAATACTGGCGAACCGGCTGGTCGCCAAAGGCGGCTAGTATTAAATGAAGATGGACAGTTGATGTTGTTCAAAGGATCTTTTTCACCTACGCGTGATACACTGGGAATTTGCAGAGGAATTCCTATACACAAGAATTCTAGTTTCGACCTTTTTTCAGAGTATCATATCTTCTCGATTTCCGGTCGCACCCTTCTCGGTGGACGTCCGTCTCTCCTCAAGTCTAGTGAACTCTGAAGTCTGCCCTCCCACTGCTGGTTAATCACCGGAAGAATGCAGAGCGCCCTCTCGGGGAGTTAATTAACCACATATGTAATTATAATTTTAAAAAAAATCACGAAAATTTAGAATTTACCCCCAACCAAGTAAAATTCCTTCCTAAGCATTAATCTTTTTTTTTAAATATTAGCATGCATGATATTTCTTCGAATCACCTTAATAATTAGCAGTTTGGAGTGAGTTTCTATCAATTTCTCTGATATTTATACACTTTTCTCAGTGCACTGTGTGCTATTGAACTTTGATTTATGCGTTATGTTTATTTGTTTGCCTAACTTCCTAATGATATAGTTAGCCTAATGATATAGTTTGCCTAATGATATAGTTAGTTTCGTAATGTAATTTATAGACTTAGTTTGGTATAAGTCTTATATAAGCTCACTTAGTCTTCGTGCCGCAAAAAAAAGTCTACATATATTTAAGCTTATATTTTTTAATAATTACATTTGCATATTTTACCAGGAATTAATGCAATAAATTCTTGAGATTAGTAAATTCAATTAACAAGGTATCAAAATCACATGACAGATGATTGTACATGTCACCAAATATTCTAATCCTGCCAGGAAGCAACTATAATTATTGGAAATACGGACTACAGAAGAATAAAATTCATGTTTTTTTGCTCAATAGTGGGTTGAGGATTCAAGTTAGATCTAATCCAATGATGGAACGTATCTTCTAAAAGATGAGTTAAGTCATGATGAGGAATACAGCTGGTTCATTCGTGGTCCATATGTCTCCATCATCAGCTCCCGTATTCTATTGCGGAGATGACAGTAATATTTCGATAGAGAGGAGGTAACTTCACCCGGACCATTGCACTGATATGTACAGAAGCATATAAGAAAAAATTATAATCTACTATTGATATATAATAATTGTATATAATGTAGTATTTATATATAAGTATATAAGAAAACTTATAATCTACTATTTATGGGTATATAAACAGATACCCATCCATCTGTTTATTTAATTTTGAACTACACTCAAGCAGCAATTTTCCGGGTAAAGACAACATACTAAGATTTACATCGTGCTGAATTGCAGATTTTTGAATTTTTACATTCATATATGCATTAAAAAACAAATGGATAGGTATTCAACCAGAAAGGGGTTAAATATATTTAAATTTTAAATCAAATCTGTAAATTCAGCTCTTGTGCTTAATTTTGTATATTCAAACCATTGAAATTTTAGATGATGTGTTTACGGGCAAAATGATATTTGGGTTGTAATTATATTGTCAAGTATTGAATAAGTTGACAGATTTAGTCCATTATTTGATAAAAATCTTAATTTTCCTCAAAATAAATTTATCCTTATTTATCCTTATACTTCGTTACGTAACTTACTTCTTGTTATTTAAGTTCTTACGTTATTATGTTCAGATACAATCTTAACTGAAAAAATTGTATTGGGGGCGGGACACACATAAATGATTAAAAGTGTTTCATTGAAATCTAGAAGTCAAATCTTGAGGACTTAATATTTCTAGATGTGTGGTACGTTTAGTGTAAAAGAAAATATGGATGGTTTTCCTATTGTTCCATTGTTTGCTTATACCTCTATGACAACCACATTGCAAATTATATTTATTGCTATCAGACACTAAATGCAACGATAACGATTGTTACATAAAATTAACAATAAAATCGTGGATGCTTTATGCCGTTTCAAATGAGCCACGCATTCATGAAAGTTCTCTGCTCTTTCCCGTCCATTAAACATTTATGCTATCTCGGCACGAAACTGCTCTAAGAAATTTGGGAATAGAAGCTTATAAAAAGCCTGAATTTCAAATGGCTAATCCGACAAACAGCCTGAAAGCCATTTGAGAAGAAATGTGAACAAACTATTTCTCCGCAAATTAGCATACAGATAACTGAGGTGTCATGCAATGCAAGTATTTGCACGTTTATACAGTAAACAAAATCTATTTCTTCTCTTTGAATCATAGCATTAAAATAATCCATGGACTCCCGCTTTCCAAAAGGACTCACTGTATAAAAGGACTTAAAGTTTGAGAAACGAATTGAATGTTTATAAGAATGCTGCTATGTTGTGAAAGGAATTCTAAACACTCAATTCTTCAGAGCCCTTTGCAGGTTTAATAAAATGCTGAGTAAATGTTGAAGAGAAAATCATTTTACTGTCTCTAAACAGGGTGAAATAAACGTTTCTTACAATATAGTTCAGAAATTAACTTTGGGTAAACAAACTTCTGATGCAAAACTAAATATTTTCAGATATTGATCGATTTAGTTCCCTGGAAAAACAAATAATAAAATAGAATGCCTGTATACATTGGTGAATTATGAATTATTTTTGAGATTTATCCCATATATAATTTTTAAAGGGGAGAGTGTTTTGTAAATTGTAATTCAAACTTTCATTAATTAAAATTTAAATAATATTTTGGAGCTGTACCATAATATTATCCCAAATTGTTATTGCAAAAATTTTTTACACATTTTATAATGTTAGTTTCGTGCAATATATTTTTGAAGAAAATAAAAAAATAAAAAATCTATATCCCTGAAAAATTTATTTGTTTTTCTTGAATTTCAATAGTTTCGATATATTTATTAGAATTAGCGATAAATTTCATAGAAGTAATTAAATTCAAACCATTTTCATTGATTAATGAAATACATTTTTTTTGCGAGATTTTCTTTCATTATTCAAAGGAAATATTTCGTAAAAAAAAAATGTTGAAAGTGATGAAAATGAAATATGAGCCTGAAAAAGAAGTTGTTCTATAGGAAGAAATAGAATGCTGGAATTGCGCGTTTCTATAAACTGACGATTCTGAGTAAAATAGAAATGATACTAATCTGCATCCAAGTTATTAAAATCAAATTTGAATATGCAATAAAAATGGGCAATTTCTTAGAAATTGTTTCTATAAGTTTTATAAAATAATGATTGAACATCTTCCAGAAGTTATCATTCAGCATACCTTCTACCAACCTTTATATCCTTGTTCGATAACGTTGCTTAGCTGAAGTCATTCTGCCGTATTCTCAAGTGTCCACTTTTCATTTGGGCAGGCCTTATATATCTATTTCTGAAGAAAGAACAAAATTATTTACATAGAAACTTTTCATTTAAGTTGGAGACATGCTGATGGTCATGGAGTGATTTTCCAAAACTGAGTATGGTGAGATGGGTTTACTGTACGCAAATCCCGATCGGCAACAAAGTTGTACCGGCAACATTTCCCTGTAGGCCCGCATCCTTTTCATCAAACTATCCTAAATGTTGTACAACTTTAAAGGGAAACAGGTTGCATGTAGAGTAGAGCTCGATATGGCAGAACAGCTAAGGAAGAACGGCAGTTCAGCCTAATGAAGTACTGTCACACATGTTTTCGCATACCCGAAACGCAACACAGGAGAGATCAGTGAGCAATGTGTCATCTCAAAAAGTTAGGTTTGGAAATTCTTAAGCGAATTAGGGTTTCATCCATACCGATCAATGCATCAAAAAGTTTTACTGGACGATGATGTCAAGCGACGCTAATGCAATTTCAAGTGACGCTAATGCGACATGGTGCAATTTCGTCCTGAATCAGGCACAGATATAGACAACATTCTTGACACATATAGCGTGGAAGAATGGGACATGGTTTCACAGAATGGCATGTACAACAGGCGAAATACCCATTACTTGGCACTGAAAAATCCTAAATTTTTACAGACATTCAACATCAAACGCGGTTTGCTTTTAACATTCGGTGCACAATTTATAATAAGCTGATCAGCACAATATTTTATAGCACGTTAACGGGTTCACAATATTTATAACTGCTACAGAACGTGACACCCAATTTTGTATATAAACTGCCATTGTTTAATCTAAAGAATCTAAGATTTCAACATGATGGTGTAAATGCTCACAAGACATCTCCAGTGAGACAATACCTCCCTCGTCAAGGAACTTGGGAACCAATTAATTTTTTATGGCAATTCGAAGATTGGCCACGTTCACCTGATCTGTATCCACTGGACTTTTTCAGGTGTGGATACCTGAAACTGCAGATATATGTGACCCCTTCACAAACACTGTAGGACTTTAAACGACTATTACGGGGATTTGTATCAATACATGCTCCAGAATATATCCATTATGTATACTTGTCAACTTATATATACTCCAAAATGTACAATTTGGAATTCAAGAGATAATTCCAATATGCATTGTAGTTGACAGTAAGGAACTGGAACATTCGAATAAAGGGTCATTGTTATAACTAGTTGCTTCTTTATTTTTCTTAGATCGTTTTGTCACTTCACGGTTTAGGAAATCCTGAAAAAAAAATCAGCGTTTTAACCAGTTTATTCTTTACATAAATGACAACAAAATATCTTTTCGTTCTAAATTGATAATGCTCTACATCTTTGTAAATCATTTTTTTTTCCCTATCTCGTTTTCTTTCTTTCCAAGATTGGAATACTATCTCCTCAGTTTTTCAGCAGCTGGCGCCGTAGGCTGTTTCATTCAGTAGATTATGGCTACATGGCTACTTTTCTATTCCTAAACACTACTTTCATGAATATGGTAGCAGCCGTTCCAAGTTATGAGGGTGGCCATCTGTGTATTTTTTATGAGAAAGGATATTCGGAATTAATTCCGACTGATAATGAAATATTACACACACCAACTCTGTAGTAAAATAATTCATGTTTATAATACTGAACATTTTAAAACTTTGATATTTATCTTGTAGAATTCTTTAACTTTTAAGGCTTTACCTAAAAACAGGTAACGCCTTTAGAACTCTTATCTGTCTTTGCATAAGCTTTTTTTACTCTTTACCCTTTAACTTTGCTGAAGTTTATTATATGCAGCTACTAAAAATTCATTGATCCTTTCAGAAAATTCTTGTTTATAACAAAGCATATTTTTCCATTATTTAGATTGCATTAGAGTTTGTTTAGCAACCGCTTCAAAAGAATAAAATGTTGAAAAATATTGTTGATAACTACTCCTTTGATTTCTTGTTTATAAGTCCTTTGTTGTTCAATTAAGAACAATAAATTTTCATTTTAGAAAATTGAATATCCTAACATAATATCTCTAGTAAAATGATTGAAAATGTCATATATATTTCTATTTCTTTGAAGAAAATCTTTTATTAAATATATTGAAGCCATAGAGTATTAGCAAACATATATAAACAATAAATAAAGGATTAATTGTAAAAACATTTTATTCTATTTCAGGTTCTCATAATATAGAATAAAATATATGTTTAGAAAATCTTTATAAAAAAGGCATTCCAAATATACATTCAAGAAACAAAAAGTATTTTTTTTTTTTTATAATTCTGTTTACTATTATATCTTTTATTAGTCACTAGTCGCCTTTGGCGAGCAGCCGGTTCGCCAATCTTAATGTTTGTTAAAATTTTAATAATTAAATATATTATGAAATTCCTACTTTAATAGTTTCTTCATCAAAATATTTTAAACTTCAAATTTTGATAGTTATATAATTCACTCATAATATTATAAAGGTATTCAGTCATAACGTAATATGTATTTCTCTAATTTTCTGTATTAACTTTCGTAGAATTTATACTTTAAATTAAAGTGGAATGGACTAATATGCAATTAATATAATAATATTTTTTACTGAAACAAAATATTTTTTGGTAATATGATTACTGAAAACAGAGTCACTGATCGTTTAAACTTTATGGGCACTAAAGAATATATTTCTTAATTTATGTAATATTTCAAGAATTTGTCAACAAAATTTTCTCAGATTCATCCTGAGCAGATCGATTAATTAACAATGTTTAATTTTAAATGCATCAAACACTAAGAAAATAAAACGAATCGTTTAAAATAAAAGGTTGAAAACAGGTTAAAAAACTACTTAAAAATTGATGTACTTAAAACTATAAGCATATACAAAAAATACATAACTAACATAAATACAATTTAATTATAAAAGCATGCAACTAAAATAAAAAAAAATCCATTGATAATATATGTCAATAATCAGAACACAATGCACATGCGTGAATTTTCAACGCCAGTTACGGTAACGCAAATGCGTGAATTTTTCTACGCCTGTTGGGGTAACGCTATGCATATTAGAAATTTTTAATTTCCTTTACTCTGTTTTATTTTAATTCAAAAGTACTTCAGAATGAATCCGAAAGGTCGATTAATTAACAATGTTTAATTTTAAGTGCATTAAACATTAAGAAAATAAACAGAATCATTTGAAATAATTGACCGAAAAATCTTAAGCTTAGCCTCATTAGTGTGAGAAAAAAACTGAAGCCTTACTGATTTGGCGGTGGGGAAAATGAAAATATTTTTTTTTGGCGGGGAAGTTAGTTTTTAATTAATAATTAAAATTCTAATTAAAAATTTAAAACACACACACACACGCATTGAGCTTTATATAAGTATGGATATAATTAAGTGCTTCTTAACAATAATGGAAGAAATGAACCACAATTTAAAAAACATAATTTGATTACTCAGAATCATCTTTCATGTGAAATTGACTGTTACTATTACGACTGAATATCAATGTTATCATGAATACACTTTGATCTTCTAACCCCCATGAAAATATTTAAGAATGGCGATATTACTACTCTTATGTATGAATTAATATACATTATTTTTTCAGGTTTAATAAACATGCCTTTATTTATATTTAAAGAACTCATTTAAACCTGGAAACACTGAAGTCAATTTGATACCATGTAAATATGTTGCACTTTTTAATTGTGTTCGATACATTTTTGTATAATGTCCATTTCTAGATTTTTTTTAATTTCTAGAAATGCACACTTCTATTATACAAAGAAACAGAATTAATAGGCTGCATTATCTGGCAACCAATATCATTAATTATTTGCAAGAGTTTTCAAATTCAGGAAAGTTATTTTTAAAATCTATAATTACTGTGTTATCGAACATATTCATTGTCAAAGCTTTTCATTATAAAATCATAGTTATAAAGCATTACTATCATTAGTCTTATCGATTATTCTGTCTTTATTGACTACTAATTACTTATGCTTTAATATTGCATTACTTATTCACAACATTTTGATAATTACATTTATCTAATCATACACTGTTGATTTACATTGGAAAATAAGTTATTATTATTTTTATTTCAGCTAATACTTGTCTCCTTCTACTATCAGTTAATTAAATTTGTTATATTTAATTTTATTAAAATCATTACATGTCCATGATCCATTCAAACGATACACATCAAAAAGTTATTTTATAGTTCTGATATAGTATGCTTATTGAGCACATCACTTTTTTGTATTGAGACCAGTTCTATTACATTTGTATTAAAAATTTAAATATTCGCTCATCTATCTTTTATATCTGCAAATACTGTTACTTCACTTTTTTATACGACTTGTAAATACAACAAATATTAAACCGAATCCTTTATTCTTAACTTTCGATAAAGGAAGAAAATAATATATTTCGTGAAACATAGGAAATAATTCGAATTTCAGGACAACAATTTAATATATTGTTAAAAATTAGGGAAAAAAATAAAGAATTTTCAGAATTCAGAAAAGAAAATTGCAAGACTTTTAAATGAGTATTAATATTTTGTTTTTAAATTTTGATAATACAAAAAAATTATTTTTGTGCAATAATATTTCCGGAGGTTAACTCGGAAAAATGTCAAAATTCAGCTCAATCTTTAATTAATTAAAATTTTGAGAATATTGTTTCTAAGTGATTATTTCCATCCACTAAATTATGCGCTCACCAAATTTCGTAGCTGTAGGTCGAACGATTTGGTATGTAGAATTCTAACATATATAGGCAGGCATATATAGTATATTCATCTTTACAATCAATAGTGATAAATGTTATTATTTATATTTAATATATTGTGACTTTAATTACTTTAATATCAGTCAATAATTAGAGAAGTATTTAAATTTGATACATATAGGCATATTATTTATAAAAGGAAGGATATATACAGGAACAACATAGGATTACATCTACTGTAATACTCACATTCCAGTTTATTCAAGTGAAACCCTAAAATCTCGCATTACCCCCATATTAAAAGGTGAGTAGGTTCTGAGAGACGCAGAGAAGCATTTCTTAGCAAAAACATCTGTAATGAAAGAAAGAAGGTAAAGAACAATTGAAGCTCCTGAAATTTTCGAAAGAAGAGAAAAAGATCATTGTAGTTTGCTGTGTTTCGTTCCAGGCAATATCATAGACCGAAAGAGGGGAAAAGATCGATTCGTACTAAGAAAGGTAAGTAATAAATAGATTCGGTAAATAACTCCGGTAATAATGAATAGTACCATAGTGAGATTGTTATTGCAAAGTACAAAAAAAAAATC